>JAVHNO010000029.1:0-53875 GCA_031439595.1 Pterocarpus santalinus | reverse complement strand
AAACTTTTCTATTATTTGGTCCCTCGGGGAGTTCTTGGCCATTCAACTCTCCTGGGTAATAGTCTCAAGCTTTCTCAAGATCAAGCTCGCTTCTATATAAGAGTGCTCTGGTTTACCATTTTCCCTCAACCATCCCACCAATCTATTCGCTTTTAATAGTGCCAGTACTTTAGACAACTAATTTTACAGAGAGAAATCACAACATTTCATTCACAATTCAATCATCAATTTCATAGAGCATTATTTGTAGTTAAAGCATAGCTTTGTCGCTCTTAGCACTTTCACCCAACTTGATTTCTTGTTAAATAGGCCATAAATTTTATTATTTAACCTCATTTAGAATTCTTTAAATTCTTTTTGGATATGTTAGAGTACTATGTGTCTATTTTCTAACCTCTTTGGTCCCATCTAATTTTGATAAATGTAGCTCAAGTTATTTAAGTTCTATCTCTACTGCCTTCGTGAAGTTGGCCGTAATTACCCAATACTTAAAAGTAAAATTGCCAAAAATTGAAAAAACCAGTTGAAATAATACAAAAATTCTATATCAAATTAAATATAACATCAAGACAAGTTTTCATTTCTAAGTCCCCAAGTCCCATTGCATTTGGCTTTAGTAGAGCTTGGAGTTATCGAAAGTTCAGCCCGGGAATTTGACCTTTATGAGTCAGCCTCTATTGCTTTAGCCTGGGGCTTGGCCACATAGGACAAGTTCCTTTGGAACCACTGGGAACAAAACGAGACTCATATCTAACTCTGAAATTTTTATGAGATGTTCTCTCCTCATGTGTAAACTCTCTCTAGCAAAGCTGGTTTCTATCTCAATTCTAAGTTATATAGGGCATGTTCTTTTCTCCTCAACAATCTCCATCTGCCCAGAATCAAACTCAAAAAACCTAAGTCAAACTTCCAAAATTCATATTCGCTTGCTCAATACTAATATAATGATTCTATACTTTGTATAGTTGGAAAGCTGTAGATGTCTTAGTTTCACATAAAAATATTTTTATCAACTTTTAAATGGTTGTAGGCAGAGCCGTACACTCCATCATACAGACTGCTGTGGGGTTGTGATCACCTAACCCCTCACTTCTTCCTATTCTTATCCCTTTTTACTTCTTCTACGATTTAAACACAAAAATAGCCATCAAACCAGCCAATAATCACAGGCCAAGCAATTCCTCCCCTCCTCCTCATATACATCAGGCAAATGCACCATATCGCATAGAAGTAAGAAAATAAAAGCCCCAAACAGCCTCTTTTCATAACCAAGAAGACAAGAAAAAAGTTGAATCTCTACCTCCTTTGTATGTAATCTTGCTAGATTTTGAGTTTAGATGAGTGGAATCTTATCAAAGTTTGAAGGTTAATGGAGTAGGTTGAAAGGGGAAGAGATGAAGGAGGTTGGAAGGGAAAGGAAGAGGGCGAATTTTGCTTTGAATGAGAGGAGAAAAATCTGATCCAAACAATTAATAAGTGGTTGGTCATTTGTGTTGTCAATGGCTGAAATTTTGTGGCCATATTTCAACCATATCTCCCTCTCTCTGTGGCCTTTGTTGCGCCACCAATTGATGGATAAGTAGCTGCAGATTCAGCCTTGATATAATAGAATTTGGGTATATAATTTATGGATTCAGTTCTGACAGCTTAAAATGCTAAAATCTTACCGATTTCCTTTAAATTGGTAAATCGGTTTAAGAAAGTTTCTATGAAATCTTCTATGCTTCTAATTTTATTTTCTTATATCTAATCTTAATTAATCCCTAATTAATTAGTCCTAAATAAATATTTAGTCTGATTTTAATTAACCTTAATTATTCGATAAAAATCGAACAATTAGACAAAAACGTTAAAATTGATGGATGTTACGGTATGAGCTCATCACCGTTGAAGTTAAGAGAGTAGAAAATAAAAATATTTATGATTAAGTCAAGTTTAATAAAAGAAAGGCTTTCTGGTCCAACCCAAGAAAAGAAAGAAACTATAAAGATGTTTTATGCATGATGCATCTATCTATATTTCCTCTTTTCCGCTCCATGCTAATGTAATTGCCATGATAAGAATGCATGTTTAAAAATAGAACCCACTTTGGATAACTATGTTTGAAGAGATGACACAAGAAGTGGGTTGAATTGTATCTTTACTAAAAGCTTCTTAAACATGAAAGCTTTTAGAAAATAACTTTCAAGTTCTAGACTTGGAATGTGGAAGTGGTTGTTAGACAGAAAATATTTTACTTTATAAAAGAAAGCTTGATTGATTTAAAAGTTGCAATGCATCTAAGAGTGAAATAAATACTATAAGTGAAAAAGGAAAGATAGAAGGATCACACAAAGAGATTTATCCTGGTTCGGCCAAATCAATGCCTACATCCAAATTCCCTAACTCCTCGTTGAGATTTTGATATCAAGAGTTTTTTTTCCAAGCCTCGCAAGTTTTACGACTAAGTAGACTTTACCAAGCCTCCAAGCTAATCAAGTAGTATTTTTTTAGCCTTTCCAAGCTCACAATGACCATTATTGGGTTTGGTTACAAGAGATATTTGAAGGTTTTTGTGTTATTACACTCACATTAAGCTTCTATACAAAGCATAAACCAAAGAGGCACAATGAGTAACTTCTCTATTTTCTCAAAAGGGGAATGTTATCTATTACATACCTATAGAGAAGGTTTTATAATAGAAGTTACAACGAGTAACTTTCTGGACAAGTAGAAAGTTAAGAAGGATGAAGAAATGAAACAAGAATCGGTTTTGATAATTTTGGAATGTTGTCTCTATCTTCTTTCTTCATGTTCCAGCTTTATATAGACTTCTGAGATGTTACTGCTGAAGCTTGCAGATCTTGAGCTTTGTGGTACTTTTGATCCACTAGTCTATGGTTGATAGAGAGGGTATAACTTTCTTCTTCAACAAGTTTAGATGACATAGAAGAGGGAAAGTAGCTGTTGAGGTCTTCACTAACTTTTCAAACTTGTCAGTGCTTTCATTTCAACTTGTAAAATCATATTTGACTTTTTGAACTTCTCAATGAAGCATATGGAAGAAGCTTTAGTGGTGAGATACTTCATGAGGATTCACCTTTCTCGGATCATGTTATCTTTTCCTAATGAAGCGTGACCCTTCTTATGGCATGCTTTTCCTTTTGGTGCTATATTACTATCCTTCTAACTTTCTATTTTGTTCCCCGAGTGAGTAAACATATGGGACACAAAGTGATAGATCCAATATTCAAAATGAGCACCATGGATTTTGATGCTTTGTTTGATATGAAAACTATTTTAACTTTGAAGCATATCATTTTACCCACAAAAGGATGTATGTAACAAATCATTTGCAGTTCAAGAAATTTACTTAATGGTTGATTTGATATCCATCAAAACCTTTAAAACTTGAAACATCTAAAGTAAAGAGACTGTTTTAGTTGGGCATTGGAGCTTACAATCTCCCCTTTTGATGATTGCAAATCAGTATTTAAGAAAAGTTCTTGTTAAAAAATTTCAAAATAGCACGATTTGTTATTTGAAATAAGTTTCTTTCTGAAGAGAGTAGCGAGTAATCATGATATCTGGAAACTTCAAAGAAAAAAAAATTGAATCCTTTTTCAAACCAGAGCGTTTTGAATAAATTCTCAGTATGAGTACATAAGATTCTTATGAGGTATAAAATCATCACTTTAGCATAGGAAGGTATTTAAACATATCAGAGCAAGGATTCAGATAGGTCAAGTAAGGTGTAGACAATCAAAGCACTTATGTAGAAAGTAACAATATAAAGAACATAACCATCTAGATTTTATGATCTTGTAACAATGCAAACTCAATATAACTAAGCAAATATCATTTCAATTAGTTGGAAAAAAAGAGATTAACCATGATATCAGAGCATTCAATGATTTACATATCGTATCATTTAATAGCTCACACATTATATAGTTGCACTAGCTGAAAAGATTAGATCAAGGGATCATAAAGTATAATTGTTAGAGAGATATATATAACTGAACTGAATGCTATCCATAGTCATATAATAAAATGTTCAAAATTATATAAAGATAAAGAAAAAAATTGAAATGTTTCTAAATAAGATGCCAAAGATGAGTCCTAAGACTATTGTATGCATGCTCCTCCTCAACATATGCTCCCCCTCAGCTTAAGCTTTTCTTGAAATATCTTTCCTTCCCCCCTTTGATATTATAAAAAAAATGAAGATATAGGATCATAGAAGAGTCATCACTGATTGCCTTTTGCTTTTTGAACCGTCTTCAAAATCTACAATAGAAGATTCTCCATCTTATTCATTCTTCTATCCAGCCTTTGCTGATGACCTTGAATTTCAGCTTGATTGGCCATGATAGTATGTTGATTAGCTAAGAGTAGATCCATCTGGACTTCAGCAGCATTTGGAAAAACTTTAGCAGATGAAAGGACTCTAGAAGGCGCTTTTCAAGGTAATGATGTGACTAGCTAACATTGTTGGGGTTCAAAGACAGCACGTGTAACATCCCCATATAACGTAACAGGAAAGGATGAAAATATCTTTGGGCAAACTTTTGTTATTTACGACCTTGCCCCTGAGCTTTTAAAAAAATAACCTTTAGGTCCTTATATATTGTTTACACCTTGCCTCTTTAACATTTTAAAAATGATATTTAGGTCCCTATATCAACAGATTAGTAAAATAAGGTTTTAAACGAAGCGTAATCAATGCAAAGGAAAACGTAGAAACCTAAACCTCTACTGATTGAGCCATGGAGGTATCCATATGTGAAATAACATGGGATACCCGTAGACTTACCCATAACTACAAAATGCCATTAGCTCAAAAATAGAAAAATGTAAGGCCCTAAAATTTGGGAAATATTTAATGTACACTGTTAATCGATTTACTCGATTTTATTGAGTTTGTAGAGTTAATTAAAAAGTTAATTAGAGGTTAACTAGGAGTTGGTTAGAAATTTAAATTAGAGAAATTAGGGTTAAGATAGAAACTTATAAAAACCTCACAAAGTTCTTCAAAACCGTTTTATCGATTTAAAGGAAATTCCAGAAGATTTCTGTGTTTTAAACTATTGAAACCGGATCAATAGAAATTATGCCATGAGTTCCCTAGGATCAATGGCTAAGATTTAGCTAAATAAACCACCCAAGTGGCACCTAAGGCAGCCCTTTGATGGTGGAAGCCAAACCAAAATGGGATAACATGAAGAAATCCACCAATCACATGTATTTGGCTTCCAAATATCTCACCTTTTCTTCCTTCTTCTTGTGTGAATTTCTGCCTCCCACTACCAGCCTCATTTCCCACTCTTCTTCATCTTCTTCCACTTCCTCTCATCCCCAAGCTCAAGCCCCAATCATCAACTTCACTCCAAGATCAAGTTCCATCAAGATTTCACACCACCAAGGTAGGAATCTCAACTTTCTCCTTCTTTTCTCTCCGATTTGGGGTCGTTTAGGGCTTCTCCTTTTCTTTATTTTGATGTTGTGTTGGTTGGATATGATGAATTAAGGTTGGTCTAAGGTGTATATTTGAGTTTGAATTGAAGATTTGATGGAATGATTAGAGAAGAACATGAATCCAAGAAGAATTCAAGAAGCTAATAGGTTTTCCTCGGCAGTCCGTACGGCGGAGTGTACAGCTCTAGCTACCGTAGTTTAAATCCAATGAAACCATTTTTATATGAAATTAGACATCTAGAGCTTTCCATACATATATCATATAAGGCTTTTGGATTAGTATTGAGAGAGTTATGAATTTTTGAATTTCAACCTAGGTTTTTGACTTTAATTCTGGTCAAACTGGGTTGTTTAGGGTAGAACTCGCCCTATACTACTTGAAAATGAGTGAAACCAATTTTGTTACACATAGGAGAATATCCCATAAAAATTTTAGAATTAGATAAGGTTCCGTTTGCTCCCAGTGATCCCGGAAAGTTTTCTTATGTCCAAACCAAAGCAGAACAAAAGGCAGCTCAAGAAGGTCAGATTTCGGGGCTTATAACTCAAGCCCTACTGAGTCAAATGGAATGAAAATTTTTGTCGATGAAATTTTGTCCTGTTAGCTTTAATATGAGATCAATTTCGTATGATTTATATCAATTTCAATTTTTAGTTGATTTTTACTTTTAAGAGTGTAATTCTGGATAGCTACAAGGCAGGCCGGGATAAAACCTAAATAAGTTGAGCTATAGTTATCAAAATGAGATGGGACTAAAAAGGTTAGAAAATAGACACATAATACTTCAACATATCCAAAATTTAGGTCCAAATGCGTTAAAATGAATTTAAGGGTTAATTTCTAAAAATGGGCAGAATTGAAGAACATGAGCAGGATTTCCAAAAGTAAAGAATTGGGTATCTTAATGCATATGTGAGTTCACTTAAAGTCTAAGTCTTGCAATTCCATGTTGGTGCTTGAAAGATTGATGCATTACTTTTGATCTCTTAGTGTGACTGATTGTCTGTTGAGACGGGCACTATTCATGGGGAAACAGATTCGATTCATATACACTAATTTTCTTTCGTAATTCTAAGAAGGTTATAAGCTATAAGCATTTGTATGTTATGAATGGAAATCATGTATGCAAGAATAAGTGAAAATAAATGATGAACCCTATGTATGAATGCACTAAGCATGACTATGTATGATTGTGTATGAGAATGAAAGCATATGAATATATTGAATGTGGATCCCTTCACTGGAGACAGTTGCACTTTGAATCCCTCCCCGTGAAGGCAATTAAAAGATATAATGAAGGCCCCATATTCCTAAGGAACGTGACATGGCGATCACGCTCTGATGGATTATGACATGGCGATCATACTCTGGAATGTGGCATGATGATCCCACACCATAAGGAATATGACATGGCAATCACATTCTGATGGAGTATGACATGGCGATCATACTCTGGGACGTGGCAGAATGAATATATTCCTAAGGAACGTGACATGGCGATCATGCTCTGATGGGGTATGACATGGCATCGTGACTGAATATATACTCCCCTCATCCACATGAGGCATGGCATGACCCAGCTAGTATGAGTATAGGGGATAAGGCTTACATGAGGCATGGCATGACCCAGCTAGTGTAAGCAGACGCCACCATCCTAGGGACAGCGATACGTAACGCCTAGGTGTGTCGAATGAAGAAAGTAAAGATAAATATTAAAAGAAGTAAAGAAAGAAAAGGACCCAAATTAAGCTCCCCTCACCCACGACTCACATGAGGCATGGCATGACCCAGCTAGTGTGAGTATAACGGATAGGGCTTACATGATATGGCATGGCCCACTAGTGTAAGTACTAATAAAGGATATGATAAAGGTGTGTATAGATTTTATGTTTTCAGTATATTGGTGCTGTTATAAGTTAACATGTTTCAGTTATTACTCATAATATAATTTATGAATTGATTTTGTATTGGCTTGCCTAAATTACAAGTGTATGAATAAAATGAACTTTGCTTCGGATAGTATGTTTTTGAACTGTAAAATTTAAACAAATTTTGTATAACGTGGTTCACCTTTTTTCATAATAAACCGAAGCAACTGAAGATGACAACGATGACATTATGTATGACAATGGATGAATCCTACTGAGAATGTATAATTCTCACTCTTATATTTATTTCCGTGTTATCTCCAGATAGTTTAGAAGTTCCGAAGAAAGCTCTTTGAGGGGGAGTCGACTAGTAAGATTGAAGGCGGCCGAAGGTTGCTGCCAGACAAGGTCGAATTAACTGACAGTAACAACTCCTAGAGAAGGTATTATGACTTAAGCATAGTACCGTACTTGGGAGGGTGTTACAGCAGGAGTAGCTGTTCTTTCATTTTTTGGTGTTGAGGCTAGTAGCAGCAATGTTTGTACGGTAACTGGAGTAGTAGGAGCATCTTAAGAAATTGTGGTAGTACTTGGATTTGGCATTGGAGTGCTCAAATTTACAACTTCAAATTCAGCACTAGCATCGGCATTTTCTGATTCTGCTACTAGGACAAGTGTCCTTTCAAGCCCTGACCTCTCTGGTGCAATCTTAGCTGTTTGAACCAATGATCCTTCTTGATTTAGGGGAATCAAGGCTGTCGACAAGTTGACTAGCTAGTCAGCTTATTCTCCTTTCAGTTCCTTCCGTAAGGTAACACAACTCTTCTCATCTCAAAAGGTGGATTGACATCTTCAATGACCACATATTGTTGGTCCACCTCTAAAGAAGTAGATGAGCTTCTTGTACCTCTAGTTGAGGCACCAACTCCAGTTGCTTTATCCTTTTGCCTTTGCAAACATGCCTCGGCTCATTCTATTTTCTACTACTCAAATAGGGCCTTTTTGATAGAAGAAGGAGGAGTTCTTTAGAAGGTTGTATAAGGGCTTTCTTTACTAGCTTCTTCCCTTTCCTTCTAATCACAAGATCCCCATCTTTATCTAAAGCTTCAACTTCAAGTTGCACTTGTTGCTCTTGAGGAGGTTGTACCCTAATCATAATCCCTCTTTTTCTAGGTCTGGAGGGTCTTTGTCCAGATTTTGTAGGTGCAACAATATTCATTGGTTGTGTAACAATTGTAGATGCCTCATCTTCTACACTAGAAAAGGAGAACTTTTCAGCAAGTTTCAGTAATCTTCTTTTGCTGATTCTCCTCTCTTCAGAGACAAAGGAGAGACTTCTCTCATGCCTCTTTTCTTTTTGAGTTCTTTAGAAGGTTTGGATTTCACCTTCCAAAGAGGAGCTTGTTTTTTCTTTGACTCTTTCTCTTCTTCTTTCTTCTTTTTCTTCTTCTCTTCCTTTTCCTTTTTTCTTTTCTTCTTCTTTCCTTCTACATCAGGGCCTTGAAATTTTAAGCCCATAAGACAGAATGTTTTCTTGGTGTGGCGTGGCTTTTCTCATCCTTCCTGTGTCCATCGACAAGAAGTTCGGCTCTTGCAAACACACATGTGAGCAACATACCATAAGGCAAGACAACATGACTCCTTCATCCTTCATTAATGGCTGAGAGCATGTAGTCCAAAATCAGCTTGACCAGATTTGTCTTTCTTTTGATTATCAGGCAGAATATGACCATTTGGCTCCATCAAGCTATCATAACATCGTTGTTTCCTTCTAGGAAGCACAGTGTATTGGACCATAGAATATATAGTCCTAACAGTAGTAAAAAGAATGGAAGTACTAATGTTTCTTACGCATGTCTCTTATACTAGTAAGTACTTCAAAAACTTCCTCTTCAGTGGTCCAAGTTATTCCCACCATTTGGCACCACCTCTACATAGACTATCTTCATTGGAGTGTTAGTGATCTAAACTAGATCAGAATGAAGCACTTGAATCTCAAAGCTCCCAATAATGCTCCTTAGTGATGTGTTGTCTTCCTTAACAGAGGTGAGAGTACTGTAGAATGCACCAACTAGCCCTCTGTAGAAGTCCTCCAAGATTCTCAGAAACTCATTCCACCCTTGGAACTTGAAGACTTCTACAATCTGAGGAAGGAAGGATAAGTTTGTTAAGTCAAAACCCCTTCCAAAGGCAATGGGCCTAATGAAAAAGTTCCTGTGAAAGTTTGTCTGCATTTCTTCATCATCGAACATGTAAGGAATGCTATAGTCTCCCTTTTTCATCATGATGGTTTGAAATGGCAGACGATAGAAAGTGAAGAAGGGAAAGTGTATAGGCTAGGTGTATAGAGGGAAAAGTAAAGATAGGATGGCCTATGAATAAAGAAGATAATGAGCAGTAAGAGGTTTTTCTTGGTAACTTAGGAAATGAAAGTTAATGTGATAGGTCAGGCTAATGAAGGAAAATGATGGTTAAAGCATGTGAATGGTTTTCAAAGATGCAAATGACATCATTTTAGGTTATGTGACCTTTTGGTTTCCCCACTTCAACAATAACGTGGCATAAGGAGTTATGTGTGAGGCCCACATTTTATAACCATTTCAGTTCTTCAGAAGCTTGAGTCAACTTTTTGATGAGTGAGGAAAATTTTCACACATGAATGGAGCAACTTTCTGAAGTCTTCTCTCTGAATCATAACTAAACCCATCTTTCTCAACCAAATCGATAAATAGTCTTGAGGTAACTTTATGAACCATCTGAGATAACTTTTTGATTCGGTTCTTTAACCCTTTCTTGATGTGATCTTTCTGGGGCACATTGAAGAACTTTATCCAGAAAGTAGATCCTATTGGGATGTAGCAATCTCAGCTTTAAACTTTTGCTCAAGAGAGAGAAGTACCAAATGCAATATACATGAATAATCAAAAGCTAGTCATGTTTAGAAGGTTCCTTATATGACATAAACGATCTTCAGCTAAGGGTTTAGTAAAAATGTCAGCAATCTGACTTTCAGTATAATAAATCTTAGTGCAATATCTCTTTTCTGATCATGATCTCTTATGAAATAATGTTTGATGTCAATGTGCTTAGATCTAGAGTGTTGAATAGGATTCTTTGTGAGATTAATTACACTAGTATTGTCATATAGGATAGGGATTTTGATATACATTAGATTGAAATCTTCTAATTGTTGCTTAATCCACAGAATTTGTGTACTACAATTTACAATAGACACATACTCAAATTTCCGTGAATTGAAAGAGCAATAATGTTCTACTTTTTGCTTGACCATGTTATAAATGACTTTCTAAGAAAGCAACAGCAACCACTTGTGCTTTTTTTTTCAGCTCTGTCTCCAGCAAAATCAGCATCATAGTAGCCTATAATATTGCAAGTAGTATCTTTCTCGTACCTGAGATCAAGTTTAGTAATACCTACTAGATATCTCAAAATTCTCTTAACAGCTTTCAAGTGTGATTGTTATTGGAATCTAGCACAAATTCCCACGCTTAATTGCAAGTCAGGTATAGTAGCAGTAAGATACAATAGGGATCCAATCATACTTCTATAAAGAGTTTCAAAAACTTTCTCACCATCTTTGTAGCTTCTAAAACTTGAGAAGGATACATAGGAGTATTAATGCTCTTGGCCTTGTCCATATCGAACTTTCTGAGTAAATCTTTAGCATATTTTTCTTGATGAATCAGGATTCCATCCTTCAATTGTTTAATTTGTAGTCCAAGAAAAAATTTTAGTTCCCCTATCATGCTCATCTCAAATTCTCCTTGCATAAGCTTAGAGAAATTCTTGCACAAATTTTGATTAGTTGCTCCAAAAATAATATCATCAACATAAATCTAAACAATTAGAAAATCATTTTTGTCATGTAGAATGAATAAGGTGGTATCAACTTTTTCTCTTACAAAACCATTTTTGATTAGAAAAAGAGCTAAGTCTTCCATACCAAGCTCTAGGAGCTTGCTTTAAGCCATATAAAGCTTTTGCAAGTTTAAAGACATAGTAAAGAAGGTTTTCATTTTCAAAACCAGGAGGTTCTTTAACATAAACTTCCTCAGATATGAAACCATTTGAAAAGGCAGATTTTACATCCATTTGAAATAACATAAACCTTTTATATACAACATAAGCAAATAGCATTTTGATTACTTCCAATCTTGCTACAGGGGCAAAAGTTTCATCACAATCAATGCCTTCTTATTGATTGTAACCTTGTCCACTAATCTTGCATTATTTTTTATAACCTTTCCATTTTCATCAAGTTTGTTTCTAAAGACCTATTTTGTCCTAATAGCGCATTGTCCTTTGGTAATGGGACAAAGTCTAGACTTTGCTCTTTTCAAACTGAGATAACTCCTTTTTCATTATTTCAATCCAGTTTTGATCCATCAAGGCTTCACACACTGCCTGGTTGAATTTTAGAGATAAGAGCAAGATTGATTCGCTTCGAAAGTGAAGATCTTGTTCTAATTCCTTAAGATGGTTCACCAATAATTTGGTTTTGAGAGACAGCTCTTAAGTCTTTCACACTAGTATATCTTTGCTTCAGAGGGGTTCCTTCTGGTTCTTTAGAAATATCATCAGAAACATGTTAATGAGAAAGAAGTTCAAACATCATCATCATCATTTCTTGTGGCAATCAAGGTTCTCACGATGTTGAGAATTGTAATTTATTCATATGGGTTATAATCCCGATACATAAGGATGAAGCTTTATAAGGGCTTCAAAACATTTTCAAAAGAATTCAAAATGATAAAGGTTTCAGATCACTTATCGATTAGATCATGGTGGAGAATTTGAAAATCATTCTTTTGAAAACTTTTGTAATAAAAATGGCATTTCTCATAACTTCTCTTTTCTTAAAACTCCTTAGCAGAATGGGGTAATGGAAAGGAAGAACAGATCGTTGCAAGAAATGGTCAGGACTATGCTTCTAAAGTGGTTTATCAAAAAGCTTTTGGGCGTAAGAGCTTAACATTGCTTGCTATATTCAAAACCGCGCTTTTTGAGGCTTATTCTCAAGAAAACTCCCTATGCATCATCATTTTCCTATTTTGTCAAGATATGGTTTTTGGCATCCAAACATAAGATCAAGATTTTTTTGAGCCATTTACCATTTTCTGAAGATTAGATTTTGAGAAGTTTAATTGAGTTTTGAAGTTCAGAAATATTAGTGGAAGCATTCTAATTTACCTTAGAAATTTTAGTTTTCAAGGTATTAACATCCTTCTGAAAGGTGTCATTTTCCTTTAAAAGCATAATATTTCTCTTTTCTACCTTCTTATTCTTGGTCTTGAGTTTTTGAAATCTAGAGATAGCTTTTGAAAGTTTTTCTTTAAAGAGGCATAGTGGGAAGCAAGTAGCTGAGAGTCATACAAAAGATCATCATACGATTTATTAAGATTTTCAAATGAAGATTCAAGTTCTGAATCAGATATCTCAGTTTCTTCTTCTGATACAATAGCAACCATGAAGCAGAGATTTGATACAATCTCTTCTTTATTTTGTGATTTAGCATTCTCTTGTTCTTCATCCAGATCCTCCTATGTAGCCATCATAGCTTTCTTCTTTGTAGTCTTCTTTCTTGAGGCTTTCTTCAATCTAGGACATTCAGATCTAACATGTCTAGGTTCCTTGCATTTAAAGTAGATGATCTCATCTTGCTAGACCTTGCCTTTTTTGTCTTTCTTGGGAACAAGGTTTTTCTTCTTCCTCTTAATCCATGCTTTTGAAATCTTCCTTCCTAAGTGTGCAATCTCGTCATTATCATCATCATCATCATTAGAGGAATCTTCTTCTTCTTCTTCTTCTTTAGATTCTTCTGAAGCTTTCATGGCTTTGGAAGACTAAGTTCTCTTCTAGGTAGACTTCAGAGCAATAGATTTTCCCTTCTTGACACCCTCATCAGAGACTTTATTTAGCTCAATCTCATGAGTCTTTAATGACCCAATAAGAGCATCTAAGCTAAGCACATTTAGGTCCTTAGCTTCTTGTATAGTTGTGACTTTTGGATACCTAGCCTTTGAAAGACTTCTCATAATCTTTCTCACCATTTCTACATTAGTTTACCTTTTGCCTAAAGCCTTCAGTTGATTTATGATATGCATAAATCTAGTTGTCATTTCATCAATATTCTCATGCTCTAGCATTTTAAACATTTCATATTGGTAAACTAACATGCTAATTTTGGTTTCCTTAACTTAATCCATTCCTTCATGAAGCACTTGAAGTCTATCCCAAATTTCCTTGGTCAATCACAAGATATGATTTTATCATATTCACTTTTGATCAAGACACATGTGAAGAGATACTTTACCTTAACATTCATTTGAACTTTGATCTTGTGCTAATCAGTCCATTTATTTCTTGGAATAGTTCCGACTACAACAATTGGAGGTTGCTCGATCAAAGAACTACTTGCGGTGCTGGTTGCTCAACTATGGGTATATAATCACCATTTTCTATTATTTCCCACATATACAAACTTGCGAACTTGATGAAGAGTCTCATTCTATCTTTCCAATAGGGATAATCTTCACTATTAAAGAAAGGAGGACAATTGATGGAGTGACCTTCTGCAATATGATTTATTTGTTGAGCCATTTGATAGGATCTTTGACCTTTGCAACCATCAGGAAGTTCAACCCTAAAGTTAGGCTCTGATGCCAACTATTGGAAGCGATGATGCAAGAAGGAGGTTGAATTGTTCTTTACTAAAAAAATTTGAAACCTGAAAGCTTTTAAAAAGCAACTTTCTCAAGTTCTAGACTTGGAATGCGGAAGTAGTTGCTAAATAGAAAAATATTTTAATTTATAAAAGAAAGCTTGAGTGATTTAAAAAGTTGCACAGATCTAAGAATGAAATAAATATTGTAAGTGAAAGAGGAAAAGATAGAAGGATCACATAGAGAGATTTATCCTGGTTCGGCCAAATCAATGCCTACATCCAGTCCCCAACTCCTCGTTGAGATTTTTATATCAAGAGTTTTCTTTTTCCAAGCCTCTCCAAGGTTTACAACCGAGTAGTCTTTGCCAAGCCTCTCCAAGCTAAATGAGTAGTATTTTTCCTAGCCTCTGTAAGTTCACAATGACCACTATACAAGAGATATTTGAAGGATTTTATGTTTATGCTCACACTAAGCTTTTATATAGAGCATAAATAAAAGAAGCATAGTGAGTGACTTCTCTATATTCTCAAAAGGAGAATGCTATCTATTACACACCTATAGAGAAGGTTTTACAATAGAAGTTACAATGAGTAACTTTCTAGACAAGTAGAAAGTCAACAAGGATAAAGATATGAAACAGTAGCTAATTTTGAAAATTTTGAACAGTGTCTCTATCTTTTTCTTCGTGTTTCGACTTTATATAGACTTGAGATGTTACCACTGAAGCTTGCAGATCTTAAGCCTTGTGCTACTTTGATCCACTAGTCTATGACTAGACAAAGAGGGCATAACTTTCTCCTTTAACAAGTTTAAATGACATAGAAAAAGGAAAGTAGTCGTTGAGGTCTTCACCAACTTTTCAGACTAGTCAACATTTTCATTTCAACTTGTCAAATCAAATTTGACTTTTGAACTTCTTAATGAAGCATATGGAAGAAGCTTTAGTGATGAGATACTTCGTGAGGATTTACCCTTCTGGATCATGTCATCTTTTTAAATGAAGTGTGGCCTTTCTCAGACATGCTTTTTCTTTTTGGTGTCAGTATCACTATCTTTCAACTTTCTATTTTGTTTTTGAGTGAGTAAACATACGGGACACAAAGCAATAGATTTGATATAATCACATTCAAAAGAGTATCAATGATTTTGATGCTTTGTTTGATATGAAAACCATTTTAACTTTGAAGCATATCTTTTTACCCACAAAAGGATGTGTGTAACAAATCATTTGTAGTTCAAGAAATTTACTTAAAGGTTGATTGGATATCCATCAAAACCTTTAAAACTTCAAAACTTCTAAAGTAGAGAGACTATTTCGCTGGGCATTAGAGCTACAAGCTATGTTATTAAAAACCTAATAAATGAACCACATGCATGCTCACTAATTCCTTTGGCAAAACCCAAAGTGGCTGGGATGACAACAATGACACTTTCATATGGAGTTAGAGTCCTACTAAGAAATATTATTTCTCTCTTTTATTCATTTTCCGCTTTGTCATTAGATCATGATGGTGAACCCAGTGGAGTGGATCATGGATCCACCGGTGTATGAGTAGTTCTATGACGAGGGTGCAAATGCAATCATGATGATGACCACCACGGTTGCTCACACATATTTCCACCTTGATTGTAACACCCTAATAGTCCCATACATACTTAAGTCATATTTCGGAATTATTAGTTGTTACTTTTGCTAGCGTAACTAACATTACCTTTAATGAAATTACTTTATAAGTGAAAAAAGGGGTAAATTTCTTTTTAGCGATAAGAACATGGGTAAATCATTTTGAAAACTAAGAGCCATGAATGCATTGTGAATATATATAGTCGAACATCTCTATCTCAATAAGCAGTGCGAATAAAATAAATAGAAGTGATAAGAATAACAAATATCTTAGGTAAATATAACATTCATTCCATGGCAATCGTAGTTAATATAGTAATAGTAGTGCAAGACTCATACATAAAAAGATAATGGGTCTGATATCTACTGTCAACCCCACAAAAGCAACCTAATCAAATATATCGTAACGAAAATACATTAGAATCTCTACAACCCAGGCTTTTAACCCTATAACTATAAACAAAAAGGGCTACCCTCGTAATTGACTCTGCATGTAATCACCACGCCACCATCGGTGAGAAGAAGTCGCCTCGAAACCACCGGGAGCAACAATGCCATATCCTCCTCCTCATGCATGCCTTCGCCCACAAGGCACAACACAGGTATGAATGAACCTGCAACCACAAACCGAGGACAGTGCATGATGAGGAGCTGCTAAAGAAGAAGATGAATCAAAAGTCAAGCGAATGACTGATGGGTAAGAAGGCTCAGAGGGGTCAAACTCCACATGGTAGGTCGGGTAAGAGGGCTCTGATGGATCGGAATCCAAGGAAGCAATGGTTAGAAGGTATCCGATTCGCATTTCCATCGATGGGGTATCTCGTTGATTGAAAGTAGGGCAAATGTCATCAAGAGTAACTCGCCAGATAGTTGATGTGGACAAAAAACAGGATCATAATCGCACCTAAAACGAATCTGGTCGTGGAAGATGTAGACCCTCATAGCTGTGCTTGCAGATATCACCGAGGTATTCAGCACTAGGTCAAAGAGCCAATGGCAAACCAGGAACTCAATAAAGATCATCACTATGCCCAACACCGACATCCTCTAAAGATGACACAGAAATGTAGGAGCGAGAAATACTAGTTTTCTCAATAGGATCACGACTAGACCAACACTATGTCATCTCCATGTCCTCCACCTCAGGGACGCCCTCGGCCACGAGGCATAACACGGGTACGAATAAACCTGCAACCATGAACCAAGGGCAGTTATGACGAGGAGCTACTAAAGAAGAAGATGAATCGAAAGTCGTTTAATCACGAATGAGTAAGAAGCCTCTAAAGGTCGACTCTACATGGTAGCTCGGGATAGAGGGCTCACCGATCGGAATCGAAGGAAAAAATCAGTGTCAGGTAGGTATCCGAGTCAAATTCTCCATCGATTGGGTACCTCGACGACTGAAAGTAGGAATGGATGTCATCCAGAGTAACCTCGTCATTCGCTTGATGTGGAGGAAAAATGGGCTCGTAACTGGCACCTAAAATGGATGGTCATGGAAGATGTAAACCGTCATAGATGCACTTGTAGACATCGCCAAGGCATTCAGCACTGGGTCAAAGCCCTAATGCCAAACTAAGAACTCAATGAAGATCACCATTGTACCCGATGCTAGCATCCTCTGAAGACGACATGAAAACGTAGGAGTGAGAAATACTAGATTTCTCAGTAGGTTCGAGACTAGACCAATACTGTGTCATCATCATCATCCCAACTACTTTGGGTTTAATTATAAAAGCAATGGACATACATAGGCTCAATTTTAATGATTTTAAAAACATAAATCTCGAAGTGGGTTGCTTTAAAACTTAACATCATAATCTTATCATCATAAGTAAACATACATATGAAAGTATGGAATAAACATTCATAATGCATATGGACAACATAGATACTTGCATTGACAGGCAACCTCATGGTTTTACTTTAGCTTTACTTTCATTTTTAGCACGTGTTTAATATTCTTTACTTTTCCTTTGAAATAGACTGCTTACACATGAGCTTATTCCGTCATCCTTGTCACACTGCACTAACCAAATTAGATAATGGTTACATCTAAGTCGAGGGTCCTCCATATCACTCTCCGCTTCCCTATAAAGGTTTCTTGAGTCTTTGTGGATCACTATCTCTCACTTCCTTTATCAAGTGATTGAAAGGTCATACCCCATTCTTGCTTTTTCTTATCATTATACTTTACATACATAGTACTTCTTTGACAAGACACATGCCATGATATGACTAAGTCCATAATTTTGACGAAAATCTGATAGCATGATGGCTAGACCGGAGCTTCCCCAAAATGCCAATCATAAAACTTTCAACCAATAGTCCATCATATCCATCTCATATCATCACACCAATCATTCAATCACGAGACAATGCTCAATCAAACTTGTCATACATCATGCCAAATGTCATCATACATTCATACCCTAGAAGGTTCATAGTTATGTTATTCTTTGTGAAAAGTCTTATGAGCCATCAAATAATTTCCTATAGTTACTGTGAATATCCTAATAAACCCATACTACGCTTTAAATTGTATTATAGCACTTTATTAGTTGTTACTTATGTTTGTGAAAAACTAAACTTTGTTTATAAATTAAGTTATGCGTAAAAATACGGTAAAATTTTTTTGAAATACGCTGCCGCTTGGCGTTGTTTTGAAAAGTAAAGTCTTGAGCAAGAATATAGATACCAAGAGAGCTGCTCGCATGAGAGTTCGAAACATAAGGGGAATAAAAGCAATACAACATACATTAATACATAGAAATTTCTCACATTCGTAATATCCAATATTACATAAAGGTACTCATAGTTAAGTCATCATTAGATATAGAATGCAATTTAACACAAAGAAGTTTTAAAGCAAAAGAGATACATAATGAAGCAGAATCTCAAAATTTACGTGCCTTTGCCCTACACCAAATCCTAAAATCAGCCTCTCATAATGCACCTCGATGTTATCGATGTCGCTTCCAGAGACACGCCTCCTTCAAGCTCCTTGCCTCTGGGAACATGGGGCGATGAATGATGAGGATGCCTACCGATCACCTTAATTTGGCAAACTCACGACTCTGGCCGCCTAATTCGGTCACGCTGGCTGCTAAGTACCACTCCTGAAGGATCCTCCTCCAAGTATCTAGATGATTATCGTGGTATGGCAACGAGATGGCTGCAGCCCTTGGGGTGGCCATGGAGCTTAACTCAATCACAAAAATCACCTGGCCGAGGCAAGGACTCTAAGCGTGCAGCCCAGAGACATTGGCTCCATCTCAATATCCGACAATTGCTCGAGCGGGAAATCCTAAGGACCCAACAAATGACTCAGGTAGGTGGCGTGATTGTTGGTCAAAGTAGAACATTAGGCCCCACACCTCATGTATACGACCAGGTAAAAGTAGGGCGCACTCACCGCGTGGCGCCGTCACCACAATGGGCTAAGCTTCCTCATCAAGAATCCACTCATGATGGGGCAGATCCATGCTCTACTCCACTGAGTACGCCATCAAGATCTGTTGATGATATAGAAAATAACTAGGATGAGAAATAAGATTTCTCAACAAGACTTGAACTCGACATGGAAGTGTCATCGCCATCGCCCCAGCTACTTCGATTTTATTAATGAAAATAGTGAGCATCCATAAGGTCTAATTCTTAAGTTTTCAAAACATAAATATACAAAGTGTATTCAATTTTAAGTATGTATTCTTATTACAATAACAACATCATGGTATACATAAGAGCTTATATGATAGTACATATCATGCATGAATATCTTGAGAGTTTCATTCTTTACTTGGGTCGAACCGAAGTCCCTTTCTTTTCTTAACTTGACTTTATCTTAAGTCTTTTTCACCCACTAAACATAAGTGGTAATGAGCTCATACTGTGGCCATCGCCACCATAAATTTTTGGTACTTATACTAGCTGGGTCAAGCCATGCCTCATGTAAGCCCTATCCCCTATACCGACTCTAGTTGGGTCTATGCCGTGCCTCATGTGAGTCATGGGTGGAAGGGAAGTTAGTTCGGGTCAGCTTCCCTTTTGAAGGATCACACTCTTAGTTCAATCTCTTCTTATTAAAGCTTATGATACAAAAATTATTCTAAGTCCATAGATTTTACGAAATTTCGGCAGCATAACGGTTAAACCGAAGCTTCCCAAAATTTTGCCAAATAGAGTATCACATATCATAAGCATCATTATCATATCATCATCATCATCATGATATTGGCACATAAAGGCATATATAACACATAAAGTCTTATGAGCTTAGCTTAGTAAACTTGGTACAAGCTTTTAATTAAATTTGCCTCATGTCAATTCTTTTATTAGGCATAGGGCAACATCATCATTATCATATCATCATCATCATCATGATGTTGGCACATAGAGGCGTACATAACACACAAAGTCTTATGAGCTTAGCTTAGTAAACTTAGTATAAGCTTTTAATTAAATTTGCCTATTAAGGCACAATTCTTTTTATTAGGCATACGCCCAATTTCATCTATTATCCTTTTTGAAACTTTTGAAGTTGAATTATGAAGGTTTTCCGATATCTTAATGTGAGGATTTTAATGTCTTTAAACTTATTTCTCATTAACCTTTAAAATTAACTATAACCAGTTTTACTTTAACAAGCAAGTAATTTTAGAAATTCTCCATAATTTCATATTTTACTCTTTTGATTTGAATTTTGGTATGATTATACTTCTCTAAGTCTATTTTTAAACAAAACATACCCCATTCAAAAATTCATTTTATAATCTCGAGATATGCACGCCTGCTTCAATCTTTAGATTCATTCCGCAAATGACTTTTAAACTTTATCGGGAGTTTCTCACAAGGAATCCACAAAACTATTTTTAGGGAATGTGATGAGGAACCTGTGGATATAAAGATCTAGAAACCCTGCACACACTTTGATAGCAAACAAGATTTAGGATGAAGATCCTCCCTACTAAACCCCTAAAACACCTGCCCTGGAAATGTAGATAACAAAAAAAGATAGAACGGAAATTGATTGAATATCACAAGGAACTTACCTTAGGATGAATTCTCTCAATTTCTTGATGCAACAAGCAAAGCAAATCACTCACCTCACTTCTTAGACACATTAAAGCTAATCGCTTTTCTTGAAAAGAAAACAAAATGAATTTCAATTAATCAAAAACTGATAAACAATGTGTTTCTTGAGGTATTTATAATCTCTTACACTAGGTTAAACACTTAAACTAAGTCCAAGCCTAATAAGAAGTGTTCTGATGCTAAATAATATGAATTGGACTGGATAAAACATAAAACATAAAATATGGGCTAAATAAAATAAGTAAAAGTTTAGATGTCCTAAACACTTAAACTAACTAAACTAAACAAGACCAAAATAGGATAATGGCCCAATATGGCTAGAATAATCTTCTAAGCCCAATTCGCAGTAAATAACAAGATCTTGGGTTGTCCATTAGTATGTGTTGGTATCTTCTGGCCCATTCTTGATACATCTTTTTCCACAATTGCTTTAGCCAAGTTCCCAAAGTCTTCTCTTAACTTCTTTGCTCTTGCTCGTGTGATTGGTCCTACAAGCATGCTAAAATCTCCATCTTGCCCCTTTGTGCTAGAATGTCCAATTTGTCCTCCGGAGCATGTATCATTCCCTCACTCCTCAAAAAGATTCATCTTCAAATCTGCATCCATATCAAAAGGAGAATGGTTAGAAACATTAAAAGTAGCTGAAGCATTATACTCACCCGAAAGGTCAATCTTGTAAGCATTATCATTTATCCTCTCCAACACTTGAAATGGACCATCACCCCTTGAGTCAAGTTTAGATTTCCTATGAGTAGGAAACCTCTCCATCTTGAAATGAATCCAAACCCAATCACCAGGTTCAAAGACAACTTGTTTAAGTATTCTTGTTAACTCTTTGAGCCGACACCTTGTTTTCCTTTTCAATTAACTCATGTGCCTTTAAGTGCATTGCTTTAACCTTGTCAACCTTTTCATCACCATCTAAGCTTAACAAGATCACTCAAAGGCAAAGGCATCAACTCTAAAACAGCTTAATGGATTAACGCCATACACAAGCTCAAAAGGAAAACCTTGTCAAGAATGAATGGTTCTATTATATGCAAACTCAATGAAAGGCAAACAAGCTTCCCAAGTTTTCAAATTCTTACCAACAACTGCACGCAATAAAGTCCCTAAAGTCCTATTCACCACTTTAGTTTGACCATCAGTTTGTGGGTGACAAGTAGTAGAATATAACAATTTAGTTCCTAACTTACCCCACGCTTTCCAAAAATGACTCTGGAACTTCACATCATGATCAGAAACAATGGTCCTAGGGACACCATGTAATCGCACAACTTCTCTAAAGAATAAATCAGCAATGTTTGTTGCATCATCAGTTTTATGGCATGTAATAAAGTGAGCCACTTTACTAAATCTATCCACTACAACAAAAATACCGTCTCTACCTTTCCTAGTTCTAGGCAATCCAAGCACAAAATCCATAGATATATCAACCCATGGATGAGTAGGAATAGGCAAGGGTGTGTATAAACCATGTGGCATAGACTTAGATTTAGCCTGTTTACATGCAATACATTTAGCACAAATTCATTCAACATCTTTTCGCATGTGTGGCCAATAAAAATGCTCAGATAACACATCTAAAGTCTTATGCACACCAAAATGACCCATTAAACCACCATTATGTGATTCTCTAACAAGCAACTCTCTAATAGAGCAAACAAGCACACAAATCCTATTACCACGAAACAGAAAACATTCATGCCTATAGAATTTGTTAAATGCACCATGTTCACATGCAGCATAAATATCAGAGAAATCAGAATCAGTAGCATACAATTCTTTCAAATGCTCAAATCCTAACAACTTAGTGGTAAGTGTAGTGATTAAAATATACCTTCTAGATAAAGCATCAGCAACCATATTCTCTTTCCCTTGCTTATAAGAGATCACATATGGAAAAGTCTCAATAAACTCAACCCATTTAGCATGCCTCTTATTCACCTTTACCTTGTCCTTTTTAGTGCTTGAGAGATTCATGATCGCGATGAATCACTAACTCTTTGGACTGCAAGTAGTGTTGCCACACCTCTAAGGTCCTAACTAAAGCATATAGCTCCTTATCATAGGTTGAGTACTTGAGATGAGCTCCATTCAGCTTCTCACTAAAGAATGCAATGGGACGTTTCTCCTATATCAAAACAAAGACTTATACCAATCCTACATCACATTCTATTTCAAAGGTCTTATCAAAATTAGGCGAAACAAGAATACAAGTAGAACACAATTTATCTTTCAAAGTATTAAAAGCAAGTTCTTGTTCCTTTCCCCATTTAAACCCAACATCCTTTTTAATAATTTCAGTCAATGGAGAACAATAGTAGAGAAGTTTTTCACAAATCTTCTATAAAATCCAGCTAAACCATGAAAACTCCTTACATCAGAAGCACTTTTAGGCGTTGGCCATTCTCGAATAGCCTTCACCTACTCCTCATCAACCTTAATACCATGGGCACTCACAATAAAGCCAAGGAAAATAACTTCATCAATGCAAAAGGTGCACTTTTTAAGGTTGGCAAATAACTTTTCCTTCCTAAGCACATCTAAAATAGCCCTAACATGTGATACATGATCATCCAAACACTAGCTATAAATCAATATCATCAAAATAAACAACCACAAATTTCCCCAAAATTCCTCAAAACATGGTTCATTAAACGCATGAAAGTTATTTAGGTGCATTAGTTAACCCAAAAGGCATAACCAACCATTCATAAAGACCATATTTTGTTTTAAATGCAATCTTCCATTCATCCCCTGGTTTCATTCTAATTTGGTGATACCCACTTTTCAAATCAATTTTAGTGAATATGCTTGCACCATTTACCTCACGAAGCATGTCGTCTAAACTAGGAATAGGATGGCAATATTTCACCGCTATCTTGTTGACTGCATCGACAAATCACACACATCCTCCAAGTGCCATCTTTCTTTGGAACTAACAAAACAGAACAAAGCACATGGACTCATGCTTTTCCTCACATACCCTTTAGCCAGTAGATCATCCACTTGCCTTTGAAGCTCCTTTGTTTCCTCTGGATTACTTTATAGGCTAGTCTATTTGGAATACTAGCTCTAGGCACAAAATCAATTTGGTGCTCAATCCTCTCAATGGTGGTAATCCACTTGGCACCTCACCAGGGAACACATCCTCTAACTCCTGCAACAAAGAAAGAAAACAACTAGGCAAATTTGGGTTAAGTTCTGGCCATAGAGTAAAACCTCCTTAAATGGAATCATAATCAAAGCTCTCTTTGCCTAATAAAGCACTTTTCAAATCTCTCTCTTTTGCATAAAAAACATGATTTCCTCTCGCTTCATCTTCATTTTTCTCTACTCTTTCTTTTTCTTTTTCACTCTTTTTCTTTCTTTGCATTTTTTTCACCTCTTTCTTTTTCTTTATTTTCTCTCACCATTGGGCCTTATTCTTTATTCTTTTCTCTCATGGCCTCTTTTTCTTCTCTCTTTTCTTTTTCCTCACTTCCCAAATTCCCCATAAAAGTTTGTTGAAACTTCATTTGATCAAAATACACCTCCTTGGGCGATAATGGTGCAAGAGTGATCTTGTGGCCATTATACTCAAAGGAATACCTATTCTTGTACCCATCATGTAGCACACACCTATCAAATTGCCATGGTCTCCCCAACAACAAATGACTAGCCTACATGGGTACTACATCACATACTACTTCATCACTATACTTCCCAATGGAGAATGCAACCACAAATTGTCTAGTAACTTTCACTTCACCCACTATTATTCAACCATTGCAACCTATATGGATTAGGATGCTTATCATGCTTCAATCCCAACTTCTCCACTAAGGTGGTACTTAGCAAAGATTGGTGCAACTTCCACTATCAATAATCAAACTGCACCCTTTCTACCAACCAAACATCTAGTGTAAAAGATGTTCTCTCTTTACTCTAGGCTATCCTCCTTAACTTGCATATTCAAAGCACGCCTAGCAACAAGAGACTCACCATGCACAAAGATATTCAACATTCTCATCATTATCAGAACAGTCCTCTAATGGTGGCATATCATCACTACCATCAGACTTACCATCATCATCAGATTCAGATACAACTTCACCTCCCCTAATGACCATTGTTCTCTTGTTTGGGCAATTAGATGCATAATGGCCCAAACCGTGGCACTTGAAGCATTTAACATCTCTATGTCTAGAAGTAGCAGTAGAAGAAGATGAATTAGAAGTACCTTTCTTCTTAGCTATGTCTAGTCCCCTTCTCCTTGGGATTTGAGTCCTTATTCTTCTTTGTGTCCTTATACTTAGACCATTTTTGAACCCCACTTCGAGTTGGAATTCGAAAATGCCTTAGCTGCCCTTCTTTGATTTTGTTGTTTTTCCACCTTCATTGTTATGCTAACCAAATCCTCCATCTCCATATAACGGTGTAATTCTATCACATCTGCAATCTCCTTGTTTAAACCACCTATAAACCGAGCCATAGTTACTTCCATGTCCTCCTCAATGTTGGCTTTAATCATGAGCATTTACATCTCCTTGTGGTAATCTTCATTGACTTGAAGCCTTGAATGAGCCTATGCAATTTTCGGTGCACTTCCCTATAGTAGTGGGAAGGAACAAATCTCTTCTTCATTATCCTCTTCATCTTATCCCAAGTTTCTATGGGGTATTCCCCATTCCTCCTTCTGGACTTAGCTAGCTCATCCCACCAAATTAGAGCATAATCACTGAAAAATTTCACAACAGCCAATCTGACCTTCTTCTTCAAGAGTAATTATGACAAGCTTAAAAATCATCTCCACCTTCCCTTCCTACTCTAAATAAGCTTCAACATCATTCCTACCCTTGAATGGTGGTGATTCAGATCTTGATAGCATTAATGTTGCTATCCCAAGCTTTGTTTCCAGTTCTCCTATTTCTAGCTGAATTAACTTCATCAAACTCCTCCCCAGATAGCTCATGGTTGGAATCATGGTGACATCGATTCCTCAGATCAACCCGTCTACTACCTCTGGACATGCTTTGTGTAACACCCTACTAATTTTATGATATGCTTAAGTCATAGCATGAAACTAGTCAGGTCGTGTTACTGTGATAATGTTTTACTTACCATTCTTGTCTTTAAATCATCTCTATTGACTTAAACGGCAGTAATGTTATATTAAAAATGAAACGAATCCCAAATAAAATATCATCAAGATAAATATAGTGCAATAATGTTATCAAGATACATGTAAACATATATATATATATATATATGTATATCAAGCCATTTTTTTTAGTTTATGTACAAGGTTCTAAGTAAAACACATACAAGGCTAGTATATCGGAAGATCATAATACTCCCTCATTTGCCAAAATACCCTATGGTCCTTATAGGACATTTCGTGAATCTACCGCTAATCCTATAGTCTAACCCATGCCCCAAAGCTACATGCTGACCAAAAGAGGGTCCTGCTATACAACTTCACCTGCCGCTAAGCTACTCCGTCAGGTAGCCGCTAGCCACGCCAGGCTCACGGCCTGTATAACTCGCACCGGGTCCCGAGGAGGAAGAGGGTGACGAGCGGTGGCCTCTGAGGTCACTTGAACTCCGCGGGACATCTGAGCTACCGCGGCTGTGACTCAGAGCAAATGGTCACGGTGCTGCGGTGCAGGAGGAGCAGATGCGGTGCGCCATATGTAGAGGATGGCAATATAAGGGGTAGCAGGATCAAGAGGGATGGTGTAAAGCGAACATCAAGTTCCTGTCTGCCGAAGAGGTACAGCGGAAGTTGCATGAACCTGGCTTATGTACAAGGAGTCCAACTCAAGTCATGGTGGAACTCAAGTGCAGGATCTCAATAAAAGGGTGGCTGTGGAGTCCATCACCGTGGTCCGAGAATGATGCTGGAAACACATTGAATCTAGGTGAGAATTTCGCAGGAAAATTCTCGGTAGGGTTCAAGTATAATTGTAATCGACATCACATACATTCTCGCTGCCTCGGTTTTATTTAATTATAAAACATGTGTTCCAAATGCTAAACATCCATTTCATGAGTTTAAGAAAAATGGGTCTCTCAGTCCTGAGGCAAAGTTCAGCTTTTTTTACTTATACATTGACATGTTAGAAACCACATAGGTTACTAATAATGATATATAGAATGGTAATCAAAATAAATAAATGCATAGCAAAGTTGAGCAATTATAACATATACAATTGTAAACATCTTGATGCAAACTATCCTCTATGTATTCATGCATTCATGTAATCATGTAGACTCATTCTTGAACTTTCCTTCATAAATTCTTCTCATTTCTTTTTCATCATTTTTCCATCTCTCTTGGCCTCCGGGGAGTTCCTTGGCCATTTAGACTTCCGGGTAATAGTTCCGGGCTATCGTAGATCGAAGCTCGTTTCCTATACGTAAATGCCGGGCTTTACTTTCCCCGACCTTTCCACCGATCTATTCCCATTAACTTCTTTCTATCCTGGCTGGCCCAAGTAGTATGGAACTTGCATAATGGCACAATTCTTTTCATAACTTTCATGGTTTTCTTAAGAATGCATATGCCTTAACATGTAAATTCATAACTTGTTCATGGGTTCTACTGAAAATTTGGCAGCGTGAACGGAACGCGGTCCTAGCTTCCCCATGAATAGTGCCACCCAATCAATACATCAATTTTATCACAAGAAATCACCAATTCACAATTATGTTACTCAATATAGAACTCAAACCCATATCAAATTCATTAAGACAGAAATCCTCGCCTCAGCATATTCAACCTAACCCTGGTTCTTGTAATTCATGCCATAATTTCATTTTAACTTATTTTGGACCTCAAATTTAAGTATGTTACAGGTTTATGTGTCTATTTCCTAACCTCTTTAGTCCCATCAAATTTCGGTATCCATAACACGAGATATCTAAAGTTTATCTGGGGCTGCATTTCATTGACTAGCCAGAATCAGGCAACTAAAAGTAGAAATTCACTAAAAATCGAAAAACTCACTCAAATCAGACGAAATTGGACTCATATTAAAAACTAACAGGATAGGACCTTTTCATATACAAAAAGTTCCATCTCATTTTGCCTTAGTAGGGCTCGAGTTACAAGCCCCGAAACTTGTAGTCAGCCTTTCTGAACTACTCAAGTTGGGTTGGCCTGGTTTGGACATAGGGTAATTTCTTCAAATCACTGGGAACAACTGAGTTGATAACAAACTCGGAATTTCTTTTTGGATATTGTTCTCCTATGTGTAAGCTTTCCAACAAAATTAGTTTCACTCGATTTGGAGTTGCATAGTGGTGAGTTGCTACTCTTAAGAACCTAATCTGCCTGCAACCAGAGTCAGTACCCTAGGTCGAGATTCAAAAATTCATATCTCCCTCATTCCTGATCCAAAATCCTTATATGATATGTCTATGGGAAAGCCCTAGATGTCTAGTTTCATCTAAAAATACTTTCATCAGATCGACTGATTAAAGGCAGATTTACGCTCCGCCATGACGGACTGCCGCAGGGACTCTTCACTCAAGACAGTACCTCCTAGATCCATTTAATCCTCTTAGCTTTCTTCTTCTAATTCTAGCTTCTAACTCAAAATCTTCTATTAACTCAAGCATAATTATTCATTTCACACATCAATTAAGGTGAAAATGATTCAGCCCATCCAGCCAAGTGCATAGATTTTATGCAAGAAATTAAAACCCCTACCTTTGATTTAAGTGTTTGGTGTCGAAGTTCTTGAAGTTTGGATGAACAAAGTGGAACTTAGCTTCTTGAGTTTTGGATGTGTGAGCAAAGAGAAAGAGAGCTCAAGGAGAAGAGGAAATGCAACGTGAATGAGGGTCTGAATTAAAGCGTTGGATGTGTTATATAGGCATGAGTGGGAGCACTTGAAGGGTCGTGGATCGCTCCCTAAACATAAGGGCCAAGCTTTCAACAACCTTTGCTCTCCACGCTGCCCTCTTTGTATGGTATATAATCACTCTCCACGCTCCACGCTGTTTGCCTAAAGTGGGAGTTTCAAAGATATTCGAAACTAAATCTAACTCGTGAGGTCTCTATAAAGCTCGGAACTCTAAAACATCCATTCTAGTTGAAACTTGAGCGAGAGCCTGGTGCGAAGCCAAGCACTTAAAGCTCCGGGAATTTAATTATAAAATTTCTATTCCTAACTCGAAAAGATATAGAAATGAGAGCTACTCATATTGAACTCAAGATCTGATCTCGTGCATATCATGAATCATAATGTCGAATTCTAATACAAACAAGCCTATCGAGCCTTAGAGACTTAAGTCGAATCGAACATTTTACTCCTTGATCACTAAGGTCGCAGGGTCGTAACTTCGTAAGGATGTCGAAGACTAATGAGTAAGTTGGAAGCAAGAATCACTTCATTTCAGCTCCTAAACTCTGAACTCGGAAATCATGCCGACGAGGCCTAAATTTATACATGCTTACTGTGCCTGAATCGTGAAGTTTCATGCATTAACTCTGAGACCGTGAGCCGTGCATGCACGAGGCTCAACTCTAAAGTCCCTTGTAAGCTTCCTGGGAACGAAGCTCAAGTTCAAGCTAATATTGAGACCTAAGTCAACTATAAGATCTAACTCGAAATCAGAAGTCCTCACCGTCTGAAATTCTTGAAGTGGAATCCGGGAGGTTAAGTGAGTACTAAGAACTCTCGGAAGTTGGAAGTCGTGGATGTTACACTTTGTGTCATCTCTTTTCTCTATTCATCCATCTCTATCAAGTCCACTATTCAACTTCGAAATTGACTAGTGAAAGCTTGGCAC
Organism: Pterocarpus santalinus; assembly: GCA_031439595.1. Lineage (NCBI taxonomy): Eukaryota > Viridiplantae > Streptophyta > Magnoliopsida > Fabales > Fabaceae > Pterocarpus > Pterocarpus santalinus. The sequence goes on along the minus strand of JAVHNO010000029.1, from coordinate 24,361 downwards.
ATGAGCTTCATGTCGCTAGTATTAGACCAGGTTCCTTTTCACAATTTTCTTTTCCTTCCTTCCTTGAGTTGTTAGCCATTGAACAACTTTGCAAAATGTTAATAAAAGATAAGGACCTCGTAAGCACTCTCTCACATGTTTGCACTCAAAATTGGGTACACTCAAGCTTTTACTCAATTCTTGGCTTTTACCCTCTTTTGTGCTCACTCATTCTTGCCTTTTACTACTCTTGATCACTTTAGAACGCCAGACTGTAAATTAAATGAAATCAAGGAAGTGCAACCCACAAAGTACATTACGATCAGAATTTGATGACGAGGACTACCAAGAGAAACTCAAGTTTAAGGCTCAAAATGGATTACTGACCTTGTAAGGAAAAAAAGATACAAAGACACACAACTAAGGATTACTTAGACTCCAAGGAACTCAAGATAACACAAAATCAAGTGTAGAGATCAACTAAATCTAATATGAATCGTGATTAAAATCAAAATTTAAATTCCGCTAAAGATAAGATATTTAATTTGATTTGAATCAAAACCTAATCTAAACACAATCTTTTTGAATTTGAAACAAAAGATCATGCAATCTGATGTGAATCAAAACTAAATCCGAATATAATCCTTTCAATCTTTCTAATTTCCCCCTCCTTTTTTTTTTTCCTCGCCCTCCTTTTTTCTTTGGCTTTTTTCGCTTTTTTTTGACGCTAACTTTTTTTTTTTTTTTAAATTTGAACTAGCAACAAAGATTGAAAGCAAAACAAGAGAAACACAAAGATGGAACAAAGATAAGGACCGTAACAGAATACAAAAAGGATAGAATGCAAAAAACATAAAAAAAAAAACAAGAATGCAAACTGACAAGGAAAGAAGACAAAAGATAAGTGTGAGGAAAGACACAGATAGAGCAACAGGAATTTATCTAGACCTTGCTCTGAATACTAAATGACGAGGAACCTCATGGATATAAAGATCCGCAGACTCTCGTGTGCACAATAATTTGATAGCAAACAAGATTTGTGATAAAAGCACTCTCCCTACTAAACCCCTAAGAAAACATGTCCTTAGAAACGTAGATAATGTGGAGAAGATAGAATAGAAATTGATTGAATATCACAAGGAACTTACCTTAGGATGGAATTTCTCTCAATTTCTTGATGCAACAAGCAAAAGCAAATCACTCACCTCACTTGCACAATGAAAGCACAAGTTTTCTTGAAAAGAAAAAACAAAAATAGACCTTTAATTAATCAAAAACTGATAAACAATGTGTTCCTTGACAAAGTATTTATAACCTCTTACACTAGGTTAAACACTTAAACTAAGTCCTGCTCCACAAAGAAGTTGCCTTACTGCTAACAATATGAATTGGGCCGGATAAAACACAAAACATAAAATACTGCAAGCTAAATAAAATAAGTAAAAGTTTAGATGTCCTAAACACTTAAACTAACTAAACTAAACAAGACCAAAATAGGATAATGGCCCAATATGGTCGAATAAGCTTCTAAGCCCAATCTCTGAAGAAATAACAAGATCTTAGGTTGTCTCATTAATATGTGTTAGCATCTTCTAGCTCCATTCTTGATACATCTCTTCCATAATCGCTTTAAACAAGCTCCTGTCTTCTCTTAACCTCATTGCTCAGCTCGTGTGATCGGTCCTATAGACACGCTGAAAAATCCCCATCTCGCCTTCTTGCGCCGGACGTCCACCTGGTCTCTCCGCAGCATGGTCTAACGTTTCTCTATGTCTTAGTTTTCTAACAAAATCAGTCCCATTCAAACACATATGTTGAATAATTTGAGTTATTAAGATGTTATTATTCTTGCCTAAACTAAAACACATCTAGTGGACAAATACTAATTTTGAAAATTCATATCTCTTTTCATTTTACAAGTCAAAGATGTATTTTATATGTATAAAAATGCTCCACAGTATATTTTCATTTGAAATTAGTTTTGTTACATTTGGAGTTATATTGAATGAGTTATTAGTCACGTAAAATAGACTACTAGAATTTCTAGTTTAAATAATTTTTTGTTTAAATTAAATATTTTCTCAGTAAGAACATTAAGTCGCTTTCTTCAAGTGATAATTTTTCTCTAAATAAACCACTTTAATACTTTGGAGATTCGGGATGAAAGGATCAACATTTTGAGTTCTGAAAAAATCAAGCTCAACATAGAACAAAATGAGGCCAACCAAAGTCACATTTTTCAAGTGAGGCAGGCAACAATCATAAGCAACTTTTATAATAAAAGCATGGCCATGAGGTTTTCTTAGAGTAAGTTCTAAAACCACCTAGCTATGGAGAGCTTAGGAGTTCTGTAGAGCTTGAAAACATGTAAGAAAAGGGACAGACTCACTACCACAAAGATTTCTTGGAAGCTTAATGAAAGTGATAATAGTTGGAAATGGCCTCCTTCCTTAGAGCTTGAAAGAATGTGGCTAATATGTGTTTACTTTGCTTCTCCAAAGATTCCTCAGTTATGTAATCCATGAAGGGGCTTAAGAGGGTAGTGAAGTGAAATGAGGTTGATGATAGTGGAAAAGTGTGTTAAGAACACTAAGGGAAATAGGAAGAACAAGGAGAGTGTTAAGAGGAAAAGGAGTGGCGACTTAGTGTCTTTGGGAAAGAATGGAAATCACAATGGAGTAGAGCGAGTGGTGCTGTCGTACATATAGGCCTGAGGAGCCTGATGGCTTTTGCCTCCTCCAACAAGCAACAAGGAGTAAGTGAGCTTTACTTCTTTTTTCAAGCAAGAAAGCCAGGAACCTTTGGGGTAAAAGTAGGTGGGTTTGTGTTTTCTTTGAGTCTTGGTGTCAAGCTATGGACCATTTTGTGTTTTTCTCAAGTGCACAAAAGCAAAGCTTATCCACTTCAAGTGGCAAGACTCAAGCGAAGACTAGCTCTTCCTTAGGCTACGCTTTGGCTAGAGAATAATGCCAAAATAGGCTTGATCAAAGGGTGCAAGCTTTAGAAGCAATACGGATGGTTAGATGCGCTCTTGTCTTGGGCCAAAATTTTGAAAACAATTAGGAGGAATTATGAATTTTCAAAGGTCACTTTATCAAGCTGCTCCTCCATATTTTTATTGGTGAAAAATTATCCATATTGGAAGCGATAAAATAAGATTCTTCATTGAGTCCACAAGCTTGGATATGCGGGAGATCATACAAAATGGTGATTATATACCCACAATCGAGCAAAAGGCTCCTCAAGAGGGTCGCTAATTTAGAACAATCTTCCACCTGTATTAGTTAAACTATTCCAAGGAATGAATGGATAGATCAATACAAGGATAAAGTCTAAATGAATGTCAAGGTAAAATATCTTCTCACATGTGCCTTCAGCAAAAGCTAATATGATAAGATTTGATATCTTGTGACTGGCAAAGAAAATCTAGGATAGACTCTAAGTACTTCATGAAGGAACCTGACAGGCTCAAGGAGACCAAGATTAGCATGTTAGTTCATCACTATGCGAGATGATTCAAAATATTGGAACATGAGAACATTGATGAAAGAACAACTAGATTTATGCATATCATAACTCAATTGAAGGTCTTGGGCAAAAGATGGGTACACAAATGTGTTTAAAATGAGGAGAAAGAGGCGACTCTTCAAGCGCCTTTTAAAGGCTACCCAGTACAAAAAGTAATCAAGCTATTCATGAAGCCAAGGGCTTGAATGTACTTAGTTCGATGCTCTCATTGAGTCATTGAAAACTCATGAGATTGAACTTATTGAAGTCTCTCAAAGAGTATCTTAACAGAAAAGAAAGCGTAATGTACTAAAGTCTACTTTAGAAAGAACTCAACTCTGCTGCCAAGGCTATGAAAGCTTTAGAAGAGGGCCACAAAGAAAAATAAAGAAGACTCCTCCCTCAAGATGATGCATGATGATGAGTATCGCACACTTGGCAAGGAGGATATCGAAAAATATGGACTCAAAAAGAAAGAAAAAGAGTTTTGTTCCTCAAAAAGGGACACAGAGCGCAAAGCCAAGTGTAAGACGGAGATTATTTCGCTTTGAATGCAAGGAGCCTTAGACATACGACAAATCTGAATGTCTCTAGACTAAAGCAAGCTCCTAAGAAGAAGGCTATGATGCACTAGCATGGGAACATTTGGATGAAGAGCAAGAGAATGTTGAATCAAAAAGGAGTAAGAAGAGATTTGGATTTATTCTAGATTCCAATCCAATCTCAAAACAATCACACTTAAATCACTACTAAAAGAATTTTGAGATATTTAGCAACATTACTTCACTTAATCCTGGTCTTAGTATGAGAAAGTGTATTAAGCTTTATGATGTTACAGCAAAGTCATTATGAAGCTTCTGATTTTGCATATCGGGAGATAAAGTTTGAAAGGAAAAAGGCTACAAGTGGTGGCTATTGTTTTCTTGGAAAAGATCTCTAATAACTTGGAGTTCAAGCTAAAGAAGGTGTAACACGATTGCTTTTTCATCAACTAAAGCTGGAGTATGTATTCGCTTCGCAAACTATGAGGTACTTAGATTCTCGCGATTAAATATCAATTAGAGGATTTCAATCTGAGGTATACCAAAATCCCTATCTGCATGTGATACTACTAGTAAGAATCAATTCTCACTAAAAATCCCATTCAAAGATTCTAGATCTAAAGATATAGATATCAAATATCATTTTATAAGAGATCATGTCTTTAGTAGTGAGATATCGAGCTAAGGTTCATAAATACATAAGGCCTGATTGTTGACATTTTTACAAAACTCTTTAGTTGGAAGATCATTTCATTTCTGCCGATAAAGAACCTACTCACTCCACATGACTAAATTTCTTAAACATACATATCTCATATTGCATTAGTACTCTTTCCTCATGAAGCTAAGCTTTAAAGCCGAGATTGGCAGCTCCTTACTAGGAATCCTCTTCCGGAGAAAATCTCCTCAAGGCTATATGGATCAAAGGATGTTCAAAAGAACAGCACAAGTGTGCTTTAGAAAGATCATGCTCAAGAAGATTTTAAAAAACAAGTCTTCGTAAATATGATCTAGCTTGAGAATGGATTGTATATAGTGTTAGTTGAGAAAGACGTGGGATTTAGGATTGGTCTCAAAAAGAGGAATCAAAAATGATTCTAATTTAGAAAATGGATTGAAACTTATAGGTTCAAAAATAGTGTATTTAAATCTGAGTAAAGAGATAGCTTAGGATTCCTTCTGGACAGAATAGAGCCATGCAAAAAGTTGTAATGACTTTGAAGCGTGCAGGTGCCTGACTCAAGAATTCCTCCCACTCCGCTTAACGCTCCTTCGACGAATGATCAAAGTGGAAAACCAAAAGCCTCTTTTACACTTCAATATGCCTGCTTTCTACCTCATGACCTTTCATTTGTCTTAATCCCTAACCATTTACATCATTTGAACCGCTTGTTACTACTTCATTAACCTCACTTTCTACCTAATCGCCTCTTTACTTTGAAACTATTCATCTTCATTTTGCAAAACTTCAAACTTTCACTATATCTCGCTGCTCTCACTTGATCTCAAATCTTACACTTCTTCACATTATATTACTTGGCCTCAACATTTGGGTAATTTTAATAATGATGATAAAAAAAGCAACTCAAGTGTTCTTTACATTTTTGAAGATGAAGATATGCAAGTCAACTTCCACAAAAACTTCTTTATTAAAACTGAAATAGCCAGAGAAAAGCTTTTCATGTAGAAAGTTTTTCTTTCTTTTCTGAGGTAGTTGAAATTCCTTTGGAATTTCAATGACTAGAATGAGTTTCTAGGAATTTCAAAAGACACCTAGTACAAAGTTGGTACCAAAGATTCTATAGATCATACTAGTTCCCTGCATGTGTATGAAGACATATTTAACTACAAACTCTTAGAAGATATTATTGAAAACTTTAGATTCAAGTGCTACCTTCCGATATTAGTCAAAATTTACCAACTTACAAAAATGAAAGCATTCTATGTTGAGTGAGGTGCCAAATGGTGGGAAACAACTTAGAGTCACTAAAGAGGAAGTCTCCTGGTTCTAACTGAAGCGTAAGAGACATGCAAGCAAGAGACATTCACACTTTTACTCTTCTTTACCAAGTAGGACTATTTACTCTGTAGTTCGATACACTATGCTTTCTGAGGACTTTAAACACCTGATGTTATGGACAAAGGTGGACTAGATGTTCATGTGCTCTTACTCTTATGATCTAGGGAGAAGGATAAAACCTGGCAAATAGGTTGATTCTTGGGATCATTATACTCTTTCTCGCTATTGATGTCATGCATAGAAGGAGTCATGTCGTTGCTCTACCTATGGCACGTTCCTCACTTGTGTTCTTCTACGAGAGATAACAACTTCCTATTCATGGGACATAGGAAGGATGACAAAATGTCCCTGCAAGAACCACCAATGAAAACATCTTCTCACCATGGGCTTGAAACCTTAAGGCCTTGAGAAGGTAAAGGTTAGAAGAAGAAAAAAAGGAAGAAGGAAAAGAAAAGAAGGGACCTAAGAAGGAAAGATTCATTTTCTCCTAAAGTTAGGTCCAAGCTTCTTCAAAGAAAAGGAAACAAAAGAAAACCTATTACCAGATTTTTGAAAAGAGGGAGAGCTGAGGGCAGGAGATAGCTGAAACTGGGTGGCAGTAGAAATCCTCCATCCTCCTTCTAGATGAGAAGATGAAACATCTACAATTACTACTGAAACCAATGAGGGCTCTCACTTCAAGAAAAGATCCAGACATTACAGACCTCTCTAGACTCTAGAGAAAGAAGTATTATGATTAGGGAACAAGTTTCTCAAGACCAAACCAAGAATCAAACTAAAAGTAAAAAGCTTCTGTGATATGACTGAGGATCCTTTGAGATCAAGAGGAAAGTGCAATAAACTAGTGAAAAAATCCCCTATGGAACCTTTCTAAAGAATCCACTCTTTCTCCCGTTAAAAGGAAATAGCCGGTAAAGTAACACAAAATAGGATGATATTAAGCGAAGTATGGATGCTAGAATAGGAAAGATAAAGTGCATAAGTTGGTCAAAAGCCTCAGCTAGAAAGTACTAGAAGCTCATGTGCTTCTTTAGAAGTGGTCAAATTAACAATATATAGTCATTGAAGTTAAGTAAATCCACCTTTGAGATGAGAAGGGTTGTCTTTACCCTCTGAGTGAACTAGTAGGAGTAGATCAGAACAACCTCCTGCTTAAGCAACTTCAAGCTTAGCATTGATTCCCTCGAGTTAAGAAAGATCATTGGTTCAAAGGGTGATGATTGTATCGTAAATACCAAAGCCTAATAGGACACTTGTTCCGGAGTGACTGAAACTCGAAATAAAGATATTAGAAATCTAAGGTTACATGTAACATCCTTAATTTTTTTGTAGATGCTAAATTACTCTCAATAACCCCTGAGTAATTAGGGGCACTTAACTGAGAAATTATGAGATTAAGCCCTACCAAGTGGGATTAACGAGGTGTTTAGTAAGTTAATTATGAGAAGAAAAGTCAAGAGAATACTTAATTGAGATTAGATAATCTATAATTGAGTAAGTTAAAGTCTTTAATAGCTTAATTAAGTACTAATCGCCTATATAATTAGCTTTGAATCGTAAGTTTAATTAAGATTAATTAAGCTTCTAATCACAAAATTAATTTTTGTTAATCATGTTCTTGTGTGTTAATCACTAATCCTTATTTAATCATCTTTAATTAAGTTGCAAGAGCACTTTAATCGCATGATTAAATTCAAATCTAGTCAAACTAGACAATAAAGTAAAAGAGTTGATATCACTAAAGTATAAAGCATTGTGGACAAGAGTACGCTTTATGTAAGAGTTTGGTGACTTTCGATTTGTTTCCCCTTTCATTCAATTTGTCCCCCTGAAACCTTTTAATTAGCACAAAATTAAGAAAATATCTCCTTCCTTCCCTTTTATGTATATATAGGACACCACTTTCTCTCTCTTTCCCACCTCATCCATTTCTCATTTTCACTTATCTCATTCTCTCTCTCTTGGAAACCAAATCCTCTCACTTCTCTCTAAACACTTCTTCTTCTTCTTCTTCTTTCTTCCCTTTCTCTTTCTTCACCACCAATACCACCAAAACCTCCTCTACTTAGCCCCTTCAAGGACCTTGTCTTTGGGTCTTTGAAGACAACGGTGATTTTAAACAGATTACCACATATCATTTTCGGAAGCAGAACTCAAGAGCCTCGCCTTGGCTCACCTAAAACTACTCTCACTCATCACCATCAAGAGGAGTTTCTATCATCAAATTTTTTTCCTTCTCTTGTTGTAGCGCCATTTTTAGTAGAGGTAGTGATCTTCACCTCTTTATTTTGTTTATTCAAGAAAGCTTGAAAACTTGGTTCTCCTCATGACCACAAGATCTTTAAGCTGAAAATTTGAGAAAATCTTTCTATGCTTTTTATGATCAAAAGTGTCTACTTTGGTAAAATACATGTCTTCTTGTTCTTCTTGCAGCTTGCTCTGGGTGTTTCTACTTTTGGAAAAATATATTCTTGTTCTTCTTCAAGTGTTCTTGATATTTCTATTTTTGGTAACATATATTCATGTTCTTATTCTTTAGTGTTCTTGATGTTCTTCATGGTATTTTGCTTAAAGTTGTTTTTTCCTTATGATGAGTTTATTATTAGAAAAGTGTCATCTTTACATCTTTTTCATGATTTGATAAGATTATGAACATCCTAAAAGCCTAAAGCTTTAAAAAAAGTTTGCTTCTTGATGCATAAAAAGTAAGTCCGTGCCTTCATAAAAGTCTTATTTTGTTTTGTGTTAAAGATAAGACTACATGTGAAAGTTTAAGCTTTTTGGAATATTAAGCATTTTTGAGTTATAAAAATGGTATTTTGTCACTTTATGCTGTAAAGATTGATTCTTGGATGTAAGTCATTTCATAAAGTTTTAAACTTTAATCAAAAAGGTGACTTTAAGTCATAAAGTTCTAAACTTGCACACTAAGTCTTATAAAGGTGGGATCTTGAGATGAATATATTAGTAAAGTTCCAAGCTTTAAGCAAAAATAGCACTTTTGAGTTATAAAAGTGTTAATTTTTATAAAGACCAAGACTTTATAACTCTAAACTAATGTTTTATATCACTAGTTCATAAAGTAGAAATTTTTTAGACTTTAAGACAACTTTAAATCATAAAGTTGAGACCTTGATAGACTTGGAATAAATAAAAAGTGTCAACTTTTATAAAGAATAAAACTTTATGACTACTTCATAAAGAATGATAACTTTTATAATACTTAAGGTAAGATCTTATTATGTTAGTGATAAAAGCTTGAAATTTTGTAACTTGCTTAAGTTAAAATCACCCTTGGTTTTATTGGAACATGGTGTCGCTGGGTTTATAATGTGGTTATGTTGCTGACATGACCCAAGGTTTAGAGGGATCTCAAACTCCTTGGGAACAAAAGCATGATTCGGCCTCTGAGCATACCATGAGCCTAGGAATCACTAAGTGCACTATCTCAAGAAAAGTGAAACAATCAGCTAACTCAATTAATTTCAACAAGTTTTTCCATAAGACATATACTCAAGTAAAGAGTAATTTCATATAAGAATCCAAGTAACTAAAAGACTACATACATATAGTTTAACTATGTGATTCTCTCATGGATAACCACTTCTAAAAATCATATGATGATTCATAAGATTCTTTCATGAAGAATGACACAATTATGAACCCCTTAGGATATGAATGTATAATGTCATTCTAAGCATGATGAATTAAGGGCAGGTTTGATTTAGCATTGTCTCATGATTGAATGATTGGTGTTAGAATATGATATAAATACGATCGATTATTGGTTGAAAGTTTATGAAGGGCCTTTTGGGAAGCTCCATCTAGCCATTACCGATTTTGGCACAAAATTATGGACTTAGTCATGTCATTGCGTGCAGTCTAGTCAAAGGGGTACCATGCATTTAAAGTATAATGATAAGAAAAGAAGCAATGTGTAACGTCCGACCTCGACTCCGATCCCCTCTATTGTTGAAATTTCAGATTTCCGAAGTTTGCCTTATATTCGCCTCCGACCTCAATATTAGATTCGACTTCCGACTTCGCTCCAAGGCTTACAAGAGATTTCTTCCGATTTCGACCATACATGCAAATTACAGTTCCGATTTAATGCATGAGGCTTACGATTTCGACCTTGTAAGCGTGGTATAAATTTTGCCTCACAAGATGATTTACGATTTCCGATTTCGTGAGCTGAAATGAAGTGATCGATGCTTCCAACTTACGAAGTTCAAGCCATTTCAGCACAATTTACGACCTCCGACCTTAGCGATCAAAGAGCAAATGTTCGATTCCGACTTCGTTTCTAAGGATCAAATGAACTTAATATATATTCCGACTCGATTGCTATGATTCCAAATGTGCGGTAGATCCGATCTTGAGTCCAATATTAGGTAGTTCTCATTTCTATATCTTCTCGAGTTCCTGGATAGAAATTTTATAATCCCCGAAGTTCCACCTTAAGTGCTTGGTTTCGCACTGTGCTCGCTTTCAAGTTTCAACTAGATCAGATGTTTTCGAAGTTCCACTTTCATATGTGAGGCTTTCCACGAAGTTCCGACTTTATAGAGCCTACGAAGTTCCCGACATTTCATTTCCAGAATATGCTGTGAAACTACTCCCACTTTAGGCGACGTGGAGAGTGGAGAGTTGATTCTACCACACAAAGAAGGCAACGGGAGAGCAAGGTTGGTCAAACTTGACCTTATGCTTAGAGGCCAATCAAAACCTTCCAAGTTAACTCCCCATTCATGCCTATATAACACACCCTACTCCTTTGATTCAGACCATTATTCACGTTGCTATCCCTCTTCTCCTTCAGCCTTCTTTCCATCTTGCTCACACATCCAAAAACTCAAGCCTAAGTTCCACTTTGTTCATCCAAACTCCAAGAATTCAGCTCAAAACACTTAAATCAAAGGTAGGGTTTTGATTTCTTGCATCAAATCCATGCACTTGGCTGAATGGGCTGAACTCATTTTGACCTTATATGATGTATGAATTAACTAATTATGCTTGAACTAATAGAAGATTTTGAGTTAGAGGTAGAATTAGAAGAAGAAAACTAAGAGAAGTAAATGAATAAGGGTGCTGTCTTGGTGGAGAGTCCACGGCAGTCCGTATGGCGGAGTGTACGGCGCCGCCTACAATCGGTCGAATCCGATGAAACTATTTTTAGATGAAACTTGACATCTAGGGCTTTCCATAGACATATCATATAAGGATTTTGGATCAGGAATGAGGGAGATATGAATTTTTGAATCTCGACCTAGGGTTTTAACTCTAGTTCTGGGCAGATTAGGTTCCTAAGGGTGTAACTCACCCTATACAACTACAAATCGGGTGAAACTAATTTTGTTGGAAAGCTTACACATAGGAGAACAATATCCAAAGAAATTCCGAGTTTGTTATCAACTCAGTTGTTCCCAGTGATTTGAAGAAATCACCCTATGTCCAAACCAGGCCAACACAGGTCAGTTCAGGAAGGCTAAGTTTCGGGGCTTGTAACTCGAGCCCTACTAAGGCAAATGAAATGAAACTTTTTGTATATGAAAGGTTTTCCTATTAGCTCTAATATGAGGCCAATTTCGTCTGATTTGAGTGAGTTTTCGATTTTTAGTGAATTTCTACTTTTAATTGCCTGATTCTGGCCAGCCAATGGGCAAAGCCGAGATAAAGTTTAGATATCTCGAGTTATAGATACCGAAATTTGATGGGACCAAAGAGGTTAGAAAATAGACACATAACCCTGTAACATATTTAAATTTGAGGTCCAAATGAGTTGAAATGAAATTGTGACATGAATTACATAACGGGGGTTGGTGGAATGAGCCGAAAGTGTGATTTCAGTCTTAATGAGATTTATATGGAGATGAGTTCTATATTGGAATATAACTGTGAAATTGTGTTTTTAGTGATAAATTGATGTATTGATTGGTTGGCACTATTCATGGGGAAGCGGACACGCCTGCTATGCTGCCGAAACTTCGGTAGAACCCATGTACAAGTTATGAGTTACATGTGAATGCATATACATTCTTAAGAAAGCCATGAAAGTTATGAAAAGAATTATGTTATTATGCAAGTTCCATACTACTTGGGCCAGCCCCGGATAAGAAGTTAATGGGAATAGACTATGGGAAGGTCGGGAAAGTAAACCCAGATTTCGTATAGGAACGAGCTCGATCCCGATAAGGCACTATTACCCAGGAGTCTAAATGGCACAAGAACTCCTGTGGACCAAGAGATGGAAAATGATGGAAAGAAATGAAAAAGTTTATGAAGGGAAGTTTAAGAATGAGTCTACATGATTACATGAATGCATGAATACTTGAAATAGTTACATCAAAATGTTTACAATTATATGTTATAATTGCACACCTGCTATGCATTTATTTATTTCGATTACATCTCTATGTATCCGTATTAGTAATCTATGTGGTTTCTTATGTCAATGTAAAATAAAATCAACCTTGCCTCTGACTGCACATTTTCTTAAACTCATGAAAATGGACTTTTTCAAATATTGAACACATGTTTTATAATTAAATAAACCCGAGGCAACCGAGAATGTATGTGACGCCAAGACAAGTATAATCAACCCTACCGAGAATTTTCTTGAAATTCTCACCTGCTTTGTGTCTCCCGCATCATTTCGTATTACATCAAGCGATGGACTCCACAGCCTCCCTTTTTATTGAGATTCCTGCATTACAGTTCCACCATGACCTGGAGTTGGACTCCTTGTACATAGCCGGTTCGTGCAACTTTCGCTCCACTCTTCTTCAATGATAGGAACTTTGATGTTCCTCTACACCATCCCCTCTTCGACCCTCGCTACTCCCTTATATCGCTATCCCTCTCGCAGATATGGCGACTCCACATCCTCGCACCTCCGCACCCGCAAAGCACCCGCCGACTCGCCTCGAAGTCACCACCGGCAGTGCCTCCCGACATCCCGCCGAAGTTCCCGAGAGTGACCCCTCCGAGGCCACTCTGGCTCGTCAGCTCTTTTTCCTCTCAGACTCTAGCGCAGATTACACTCCTCGGCCGAGCCTAGCATGGCTAACCCGCCACCGACAGCAGTAGTTTAGCTGCAGGACGCTGTATAGTATGACCCTCTTTGGACAAAGATGTAGCTTTGGGTCATGGGTTTTGACGGTAGGGTTAGCAGTAGATTACGAAATGTCCTTTGAGGACCATAGGGTATTATGATCTTTCTGACACACCGCCTGTGATATGTTCTACTTTAGAACTTTGTATATAACTGAGATAGTGACTTCTGATATATATATATATATATATATATATATATGTGATTACACGTGTACAGTAACATTATTGTGGTATACTTATCTTGACGGTAATTTATTTCTGCTGCTTTATTTTTAATATAACAAGACGCAGTTTCATCAATAGAGACGTATGTAAAGACAAGAAAGGTAAATAAAGTATCAACATGGTAACGCTGATTCCGACTAGTTTCATGCTATGACTTAAGCATAACATAAAATTAGTAGGGTGTTACATTTTGGTATCGTGAGCGTCATTCTAGCTAAGGCCTGAGGATCGACTGACTATGCTTCGCGCATATTCTCAGACTTTAGTTAATAATGTGCACCAGATCTTGCCTGTATGGTGAGATGTAGTTGTGCATATATATGAAGTGCCCTGACCGTGGGGTCGTTATTTACTAGCACATTAAACTTAGGTATTGAGCCCGATCAACTCAATAACTTTGTTTTGTGTGTTCAGTAACTTAATGGCTTCCGTAAGCGCAGGAAGACCACGCACGAACCCGGCCTTCCAGAGAACCCAACCGACGCGGATGGCCACAATGCGGAAATGGCTCACGCAATGCGGGAGCAAGTCGCAGCGCACCAATTAAATGATGGAGCAATAGGCAAAGCGTCGCAGCAGTCGCGTGAAGGAAACTCCCGGTCCGTAGGAAACCTCGATCGCCTCAGTTCGCGGGAGTTTAGAAAGGCAAATCCGCCAAGTTCCCGAGGGGCATATGACTCGGACAAAGCTGACGAGTGGATCAAAGCCATGGAGAAGATTTTCTCCGTCTTGGATTGCTCCGATCATCAAAAAGTGACTTTTGCCACTTACACGCTGAAGCTGCACGCCGAAGTTCGTGGAACGCTGACAAAGGTTGTTCGAGGAATCCATGACAGTAGTTACCTGGACAATGTTCAAGGATGCATTTTACCAGAAGTACTTCCCGCCTGGCCCGAAATGCTAAGGAACTCGAAGTTTATGCAACCGCGCTAAGGAAATTCGGACAAAGATCCTAATATATTGCCCGATTTGAGGAGCTATGCAAATTCTCCACCATTTACCGAGGAACCTGTGATGAAGCTTGGAAGTGCATTAAATTTGAAGGTAGGTTACGAGAGGACATTCTCACCGCAATCACCGATGGAGATTAGGACTTCCCTACATTAGTGAATAAATGCCGACTTGTGGAGGATTGCCACCGAAATTAGCCGCGCTCAGTGGCATTTGGTGGGAATTTCAAGAGGGGTTAGCTCCCGCAAGGCCTAAGATTCAAGCCCAATGTACAACAACAATGAGATTTTCGCCAAGAGGCAACAAAGGCAAAGCAAATTTCAAAGGCCTTTTTCCAAATTCAACTTGCACAAAATGCGGCAAGAATCATGGCGATCGCCGTGGCTTGGTGTGCCAAAGATGTTCCGCTATGGATGTGGCAAGCCAGCCACAAAATTTACGAGTGTCCGATCAGAACTCGCCACACACCGCCGACCCCAGCCGACAAGGACTCGGTCTTTACTATGAATGCATACAGTCGATAAGTCGAAAGGATCGATCCAAGGCAATTGTGATGTGAATGGTGAGACTCTAATCGCATTGCGATTCGAGTGCCTCACATTCATTTATTTCTCATAATTGTGTAGTCGCTTTGCAATTGCCAATTTCAATTACCTTATGATCTGCTGGTTTCTACTCCTACCAATGGACTCATTAGAACTAGTCAAATGTGCATCAATGTTCCTCTTCAATCGAGGGCAGTGACCTTTGTCGCTAACTTGATTTGCCTCCCTCTATCCGGGTCTCGACGCACTGGCATGGATTGGCCGCCAATCATGTTGTACCCAATTGCTCGATAAGACTCGCGGGTATTTCCTCTGCCTTACTTTCCTCAATCCCAAACCACAATACCCTTCTATCTAAACTCTTTTCAGGCCAAAGGATCAAGGGTATATCCTCTTGTCACCTAATGCGTAGGTTTGAGCAGAACCGGAGAAGATTCTGATTGTCGGGAATATCCGGATGTGTTCCCGCAGAATATTCCCTAATTCCTCCGAGAGAAATTGAGTTTACCATTGAATTGGTTCCAGTGCGGGACCAATATCCATAGCTCAGATCGAATGTCACCCATGGAGTCGACGGAACTAAAACGACAGATTGAAGAGCTTTTAGAAAAGGGATTCATACGACCAAGCGCGCCGCCATGGGAGCTCCATTTTGTTGGTCAAAAAGAAGGATGGAAGTATGCGCTATGTGTGGATTATAGGCGCTGAACAAAGTAACGATTAAGAACAAGTATCCACCGCCGAGGATTGATGATCTCATGGACCAACTACAGGTGCAACCAGATTCTCCAAGATCGACTTGCATTCGGATATCACCAAATTCGAAGTTCTGGAACAAGATATCCCTCAAGACAGCTTTTCAACTCGTTACGGGCACTATGAATACACCATGATATCGCTTTGGTGACGAATGCGCCGCGGTATTCATGGATTACATGAATCGAATATTCCGCCCATATCCTGGACAAATTTGTAATAGTCTTTATCGATGATATACTTGTCTACTCAAGACGAATAAGAACATGTGGAACACTTACGACTAGTTCTCGCAAATTTTAAGAGAAAAGAAGCTCTATGCCAAGTTATCCAAATGTGAATTTTGGATGAAGGAGGTAAAATTTCTCGCCATTTAGTGTCATCGGAGGAATCTCTGTCGACCCCAAAGAAAGTAGGTTAGCGCCTGAATCGGGAAAGGCCAACTACAGCCTCTAAGTCCCAAGTTTTCCGGGTTTAGCTGGATATTATAGGCGATTCGTTAAGGATTTTTTCTCGAATCAGCCTTGCCTTTGACCAAGCTAACCGTAAAGAATGTCCCTTTCGAGTGGACGCCGGAGTGCGAACAGCCGCTTTCAGATTTGAAGAGAAGGTTGACCACGACACCGATGCTAGCTTTACTGCACCTCATGGACCGCTTGAGGTCTATTATGATGCTTCCCAACAAGGGTTAGGTGCGTGTTGATGCAAACAGAAAGGTAGTCGCAGATGCCTCCGCATAATTGAAGCCACACGAAAGTGAAACTACCCGACTCATGATCTTGAATTAGCAAAGAGTGGTGTTTGCTTTGAAAATATGGAGACATCACCGTATGGAGTAAAGTTCGAGGTCTTTTCTCGATCATAAGAGTTTGAAGTACCTTTTCGATCGTAAAGAATTGAATATGAGGCAGCGAGATGGATGGAACTCCTTAAAGACTACTTAATTTGAATTGAAATACCACCCCTAAGTGCTTAACATCGTGGCAGATGCATTAAGCGAAAAATCATTGATCGTCGCAAGTGGATGACGATTAAAGAGACTTAACTTATTGAAAGCTTCAAATCTTAATTTGGGAATTTATAACTCCCAAAACTCTTCACTACACCAAATTCAGATAACCAAGAGCTTCAAGGAACAGATTCACAAGCTCAAGAACAAGATGCTAACTTTCGACATACGCTTAATCTCGTGCGATCGGGAACAAGCGTGTTTTGCTCAAGATAAAGAGGTATTCGGCGCTGCCATGATTGCAGTATGTGTTCCTGAAAAGGATGATCTCCGAAAGAGAATCTTAGAAGAAGGTTTACGATAGAGGCGAAGTTTGCCGTACATCCCGGCATAACTAAGATGTATCAAGACCTCAAGAAGATGTTTTTGTGGCCGTGCATGAAGTCGATGTAGCAAACTTTGTTGGCAAATGTTTGATTTGTCAAAAGGTGAAAGCTTTAACATCAAGCCTTCTCGATGCTTCAACCCTTGGAAGTCCCTGAGTGGAAGTGGGAAAGTATTTCCATGGATTTTGTGATGGGATTGCCAAGAACACCAACAGATACGATGCCATATGGGTCATCGTGGGATAGATTGACCAAGTTCGCCCACTTTCTACCCATCCGAGCGAATTATCCGCTGGAAAGATTGGCACAATCAGTATATTCAAGAGATTATAAGGTCGCATGGTACCCCTTCAACCATTATCTCCGATCGAGACCCAAGGTTTACTTCAAGGTTTTGGGGAGCCTTATAAAAGGCATTCTTGGCAAGGTTATGCCTAAGCACTGCATACCACTCGCAAACGGACGGCCAAACAGAAAGGACAATTCAAACCTTAGAGGATATGTTACGAGCTTATATACTGGAGCAACGCGGGAATTGGGATAGATATTTACCATTGGCGGAGTTCAGACAACAATAGCTATCACGCTAGCATTAGCATGGCTCTCACGGGCATTGTACGGACGGAAGTGCCTCTCCCTATCTTGCGTCGTATGGAGACAGGGGAATCAGCTTTACTGGGGCCCGATTTAGTCGAGCAGACCACCGAGCAGATCAAGAAAATACGGAACAAGAAACCGGGTCGCCGTAGTCGCCAGAAGAGTTACGCGGATACCAGGAGGAAACCTCTAGAATTTCAAGAAGGAGACCATGTATTTCTGAAGGTTACTACTACTACGGGGATAGGTAAGGCAATCAAAGTCAAGAAGCTAAATCCTCGTTTTATTGGTCCCTTCCAAATCTTAAAGCGAATCGGGTCGCTGGCGTATCAAGTCGCTTGCCTCCACATCTATCAAACCTCCATGATGTTTTTCATGTCTCCCAACTCGTAAAGTATCAACTCGACTCCTACGCACTCCTTTGAACCCGAATCAATAAAGTTGAAGCGAGGACTCTAACCTTTCATGTTCAACCAAGACGGATCGTAGACAGATTGTATGCAGACAACTCCGAAACAAATCTGTACAACTAGTGAAGGTAGCATGGGGAAAAGAAGGTGCTGAAGATTACACTTGGGAACTGGAATCAGAGATGAGAAAAGGATATCCTGAGTTATTTACAGGCACTAAATTTTGAGGACAAAATTTTTAAAGGAGGTAGTATTGTAACGTCCGAATTCCGACTTCCGATCCCCTCTATTGTTGAAATTTCAGATTTCCGAGTTTGCCTTATATTCCACTTCCGACCTCAATATTAGATTCGACTTCCGACTTCGTTCCAAGGCTTACAAGAGATTTCTTCCGATTTCCGACCTCATACATGCACTTACGATGTCTGATTTAATGCATGAGGCTTACGATTTCCGACCTTGTAAGCGTGTATAAATTTTGCCTCACAAGATGATTTACGATTTCCGATTTCGTGAGCTGAAATGAAGTGACTGATGCTTCCAACTTACGAAGTTCTGGTCGATTTCAAAGACAATTTACGACCTCCGACCTTAGCGATCAAAGAGCAAAATGTTCGATTTCTACTGCCTCTAAGGATCAAATGAACTTAATATATATTCCGACTCGACGCTATGATTCCAAATGTGCGAGATCCGACCTTGAGTTCAATATTAGTAGTTCTCATTTCTATATCTTCTCGAAGTTCGGGATAGAAATTTTATAATCCCGAAGTTCCGACTCTTAAGTGCTTGGCTTCGCACTGCCTCGCTTTCAAGTTTCAACTAGACTGTGATGTTTTCCGAAGTTCGACTTCATATACAGAGGCTCACGAAGTTCCGACTTTATAGAGCCTACGAGTTCCGATTTCATTTCCGTGAATATGCTAGAAACTACTCCCACTTTAGGCGACGTGGAGAGTGAGAGAGTGATTCTACCACACAAAGAAGGCAATGTGGAGAAAGCAAGGTTGGTCAAACTTGACCTTATCTTTAGAGGCCAATCAAAACCTTCCAAGTTAACTCCCATTCATGCCTATATAACACACCCTACTCCTTTGATTCAGACCATTATTCACGCTGCTATCCTCTTCTCTCTTCAACTCTCTTTTCCATCTTGCTCACACATCCAAAACTCTCAAGCTAAGTTCAAATTTTGTTCATCCAAACTCCAAGAATACAGCTCAAAACACTTAAATCAAAGGTAGGGGTTTTGATTTCTTGCATCAAATCCATGCACTTGGCTGAATAGGCTGAATCATTTTGACCTTATATGATGTATGAATTAACTAATTATGCTTGAACTAATAGAAGATTTTGAGTTAGAGGTAGAATTCAGAAGAAGAAAACTAAGAGAAGTAAATGAATATGGGTGCTGTCTTGGTGGAGAGTCCACGGCAGTCCGTATGGCGGAGCGTACGGCGCCGCTTCTACAATCGGTCGAACTGATGAAACTATTTTTAGATGAAACTTGACATCTAGGGCTTTCCATAGACATATCATATAAGGATTTTGGATCAGGAATGAGGGGAGATATGAATTTTTGAATCTCGACCTAGGGTTTTAACTCTAGTTCTGGGCAGATTAGGTTCCTAAGGGTGTAACTCACCCTATACAACTACAAATCGGGTGAAACTAATTTTGTTGGAAAGCTTACACATAGGGAGAACAATATCCAAAGAAATTTCTGAGTTTGTTATCAACTCAGTTGTTCCCAGTGATTTGAAGAAATCACCCTATGTCCAAACCAGGCAACACAGGTCAGCTTCAGAAGGCTAAGTTTCGGGCTTGTAACTCGAGCCCTACTAAGGCAAATGAAATGAAACATTTTGTATATGAAAGGTTTTCCTGTTAGCTCTAATATGAGGCCAATTTCTGTCTGATTTGGAGTGAGTTTTCGATTTTTAGTGAATTTCTACTTTTAATTGCCTCGATTCTGGCCAGCCAATGGGCAGGCCGAGATAAAGTTTAGATATCTCGAGTTATAGATACCTAAATTTGATGGGACCAAAGAGGTTAGAAAATAGACACATAACCTCAGTAATATATTTAAATTTGAGGTCCAAATGAGTTGAAATGAAATTGTGACATGAATTACAAAACCGGGTTGGTTGGAATGAGCCGAGGCAGGATTTCAATTTAATGAGATTTATATGGAGATGAGTTCTATATTGGAATATAACTGTGAAATTGTGTTTTTAGTGATAAATTGATGTATTGATTGGTCTGGCACTATTCATGGGGAAGCTACACGTTTATTATGCTCTAAACTTCGGTAGAACCCATGTACAAGTTATGAGTTACATGTGAATGCATATACATTCTTAAGAAAGCCATGAAAGTTATGAAAAGAATTATGTTATTATGCAAGTTCCATACTACTTGGGCCAGCCCCGGATAAGAAGTTAATGGGAATAGATCTGTAAGGTCGGGAAAGTAAACCCGGCATTTCAGATAGGAACTCCAGCTCGATCCTCGATAAGGTGACTATTACCCAGAGTCTAAATGGCCAAGAACTCCTAGGGGACCAAGAGATGGAAAAATGATGGAAAGAAATGAAAAGTTTATGAAGGGAAGTTTAAGAATGAGTCTACATGATTACATGAATGCATGAATACTTGGAATAGTTACATCAAAATGTTTACAATTATATGTTATAATTGCTCACTGCTATGCATTTATTTATTTCGATTACATTCTATGTATCCGTATTAGTAATCTATGTGGTTTCTATATGTCAATGTAAAATAAAATCGAACTTTGCCTCTGACCAGTACATTTTCTTAAACTCATGAAATGGACTTTTCACTTGAACACATGTTTTATAATTAAATAAAACCCGAGGCAATCGAGAATGTATGTGACGCCAAGATAAGTATAATCAAACCCACAGAATTTTCTTGAAATTCTCACCCCGTTTTGTGTCTCCCGCATCATTCTCAGACACTGGCGATGGACTCCACAGCCACCCCTTTTATTGAGATTCCTCGTGCATTAGCTTCCACCATGACCTGGAGTTGGACTCCTTGTACATAGCCGCTTCGTAAGGCAACTTTCGCCTGCATTCTTCGGCGATAGGAACTTTGATGTTCTCTTCTACACCATCCCCTCTTCGACCGCTACCCCTTATATCGCCATCCCTCCGCATATGGCGCACTCCACATCCTCGCACCTCCTCGCACTGCAGCAGACCGACCGCCCGAGTCACCACCGCAGTAGTCCCGACATCCCGCCGAAGTTCGAGAGTGACCCCTCCGAGGCCACCGCCCGCCGCCTCTTCCTCCTCGAGACCTAGCGCAGATTACACTCTGGCCGAGCCTGGCATGGCTAACGGCCACCCGACAGAGTAGTTTAGCGTTAGGACGCTGTATAGTATGACCTCTTTGGACAAAGATGTAGCTTTGGGTCATGGGTTTTGACGGTAGGGTTAGCAAGAGATTACTAAATGTCCTTTGAGGACCATAGGGTATTATGATCTTTTCCGACACACCGCCTCGTATATATTCTACTTTAGAACTTTGTATATAATCGAGATAGTGACTTCGATATATATATATATATATATATATATATATATATATATATATATATATATGTGATTACACGTGTACAAAGAGCATTATTGTGCTATACTTATCTTGACGGTAATTTATTTCGGCTTCGCTTTATTTTTAATATAACAAGACGCAGCTTCATTAATAGAGACGTATGTAGGAAGACAAGAAAGGTAAATAAAGTATCAACATGGTAACGCGATTCGACTAGTTTCCATGCTATGACTTAAGCATAACGATAAAAATTTGTAGTGGTGTTACATAATGAGATATGACCTTTCAATCATTTCGGTAAGTGGTGCTCGAGATATGGCAATCCACAAAGACTCAAGAAACCTCTTTGATGGAGGCAAAGCGTGATGTGGAGGACCCTCCAACTTAGGGGTAACTACAATATCGGCTTTGTTTAATTTGGTTTAGTGTTGGCGTGATGACGGTCACGGAATGAGCTCATGGGCGTCCACAAGGCAATTATCTTAAAGCGAAAAGTAAAAATGTCGCGCACATGCTAAAAACGAAAAGTAAAGTCAAAGTATAACCATGGTTAAGTTTATGAAGATGTATGTCTTTGCATGTATTTATATTGTACATTTGCATTATGAATGTTTATTCTATGCTTTAGTGTGTATGTTAGTTACGCAATGATGTAGTTATGATGTTACGCTTAAAAGCAACCCGCTTCGTGGCTTAAGTTTTCGTAATCATTAAAAATTGAACTTATCCTATCTGGCCCACCGCTTTTTATAATTAAAAACCCGAAGTGGCTAAGACGATGATGATAACATAGTGTTTGTCTAGTCGCGTATCCTTCTAAGGAAATCTAGTATTCTCACTCCTTATGTTTGCCGCGGTCATCTTCGTAGGATGTCGATGTCGATGCCCGCACGGGCGTGATCTTCATTGAGATTTCAAAGATGGTATTAGTGCTTCAAATCCAGTGCTGAATATCTCGATGATGTCCGCTAGCATAGCAATGAGGGTCTACATCTTTGCTATGACTGTCCGCTTCGTGACTCGATGATAAGCCCATATTTCTCGACTATATACACGCCCATATGGCGAGGGATGCCTTTGGATTTCACATCCACCCTTACTTTCAACCGCGTAGGTACCCCAATCGACGATAAGCACCAACTCACATACCACCGATTCCTACCGCTTATTGGATTCTCGATCCTTCGTAGCCTTCCCATCCAAGCTATCATGCGGAGATCTGACCCATCCGAGCCCTCCCATCCGCCTCGCGGGATACGCTTGACATCCGGGACTTGATCTTCTTCTTCAATAATAGCTTCTCATCATACTCCACTCCTTCGGCTTCGCGTGTCACCGATTCATTTGTACTCTCGCAGACTCTTCGGAGGGCGTGGGCGTGGTTCGAGGAGGGGACATGGTAACGCATTCTAGTGGATTCAGGAATGGTTTTCTCGCCCTTTGACCGATTTGTGCAATGTGCGGTGATTGCATGTGGAGCCAAGCGTGAGGATAACCTTTTTTTGGTTGTAAAGTTATGTGGTTATCATTTTATTGTATGGCATGTTTACAATAGCAGGATTACGATGTATTTCTTTTAAAGCATGTATTTGTTAGGTTTCATGTGTAGGGCCAATACAGGTAGTCGGATCCATCATTATCAATATGTATAACTTTTTATAACGACTATTAGCATTATATTAGCTATGGAATGGCAAAGTGGGAATGTAATGTTATGTTTATCCAAGTTATTATTGATCTTATCACCAGCCAAGTTATTCTATTTTGCACGATATAGTATGAGATAGCTGCTTGTTTATTATAGGCATTCACGTATGTGCTCATGGCTCTTGGCTTCCAAAAATAGTTTATTTGTTATTGCAAAAAAATTACCCCCTATTTTCGTGATAAAAGTATTTTCCAATGGTAATGTTAGTTCCAAGCAAAAGTAACAACTAGTAATCTCCATAATATAACTTAAGCATAGTATAGCGGACTATTAGTAGTGTTATGCATTTAGTATCGTGAGCAATTGGCCCTGAAGAGCCTAAGGATGGACTAACTATACTTGTAAACATACATGTTAGTTAAGTCATGCTTTGAAGTCTCGTCTGGTATGAGCAGGGACATAGTGGATTTTCAAACATGCATGATTTGGTCTATTCTAATATGGTTGGCTGCTGGTTCAAGCCAAAGCATAAATGTTGGGAGCATGATCAACTTAATGTCTTTTGTTTTGTATGCTAGGAAACTAATGGCATCAAGGAAATGTGGTAGACCCCGTGAATGAGTCGAAGGTCCCGAGGAAGTCATGGAACACTCAGTGAAATGGTCGCTACCATGCGAGGCAAGATAGCTTATCGCTGCCCATTTCATGATGGATCGAATGGAGCAAAGCGGGATGAGGAGAATCTCAAACGGCACAATGGACAAGCTGAGGTAGATCTTGAATACCTTTAAGTTTGTTGAGTTCAGAAGGCAAATCCACCAAACTTTAGAGTGACATATAACCCTGGTTTCGAGCCAATGAATGAATCAAGGCCACCGAGAAGATTTTCGTAGTGCTAGCTTGCACCGAGGAGCAAAATGTAGCCTTTGCTACCTAAGCATGTTGGAAGTCGAGGCCGAAGTTCCGTAGGTGGGCACCAAGAAGCTATTGGAAGGTGCTCAAAACCCACATCGCTCTTGGAGATTTTCAAGTCGCACTTTTATGAGAAGTATTTCTCAGCATCCGTGAGGAAATGCAAAGGAGCCGGAGTTCATGAGTCCGCGTCAAGAGACCCGAATGCTAAGTGAGTATAATCGCCAAGTTCGA
>JAVHNO010000028.1:0-57515 GCA_031439595.1 Pterocarpus santalinus | reverse complement strand
TAAAATTAGTAGGGTGTTTACATTATTAGTATCCCGAGCGATGATTCGTCTCTAGCTTAAGGCACTCGAAGGATTGGGTAGACTATGTAGCGCATATTGCAGTACTTTAGTTGATAATGTGCACGGATCTTACGTATGGTGGAGATATAGTTGTATATATATGAAGTGCTGACCGTGTGGTCGTTATTTACTAGCACATTAAACTTAGTATTGAGCCCGATCAACTCAATAACTTTTGTTTTGTGTGTTCGAACTTAATGGCTTCCTAAGGCGAGGAAGACCACGCGCGTAACTGCTCACCAAAACCCGATCGCGTGATGGCCACAATGCGGAAATGGCTCAAGCAATGCGGGAACAAGCGCGCCACTCACCAAATGATGGAGCGGCTTGGCGGCATCTGCGGCGGTGTGAGAAACCCCGAGGTCCGTAGGGAAACCTGGGCGCCTCAGGTTCGCGAGTTTAGGAAGGCAAATCCGCCAAGTTTCAGGGGCATATGACCGGATAAAGCCGACGAGTGGATCAAAGCCATGGAGAAGATTTTCTCGAAGTCTTGGATTGCTCGGATCACCGTAAAGTGACTTTTGCCACTTACACGCTTGAAGGCGGCCAGAAGTTACGGTGGAGCAGCGTGCGAAGGTTGTTCGAGGAATCTCGAGGCACTACTGATCCTGGACAATGTTCAAGGATGTATTTTGCAGAAGTACTTCCAGCTTGATTGAAATGCCAAGGAACTTGAGTTCATGCATTGCGTCAAGAAATCGGACAATATCCGAATATATTGCCCGATTTGAGTGAGCTATCTAAATTCTCCACAATCTATCAGAGGAACCCAGATGAAGCCTGGAAGAGCATCATATTTGAAGGTGGAGTTGCGAGAGGACGTTCACCGCCATCGGCCGATGGAGATTAGGGATTTCCTACATTAGTGAACAAATGCCGACTTGTGGAGGATTGCCACCGAAGTTAGCTGCGGCCAGGGCATTTGGTGGTAATTTCAAGAGAGGCTAGCCGCCAGTCTAAGATTCAAGCCCAATGTACAACAACGGAGATTTCCCAAGAGGCAACAAAGGCAAGCGACCTCAAAGGCCTTTTTCAAATTCAACTTGCACAAAATGCGGTAAGAATCATGGCGGCCAAGCGGTGCTTAGCCAGGCGAATCGTTGCTATGGATGTGGCAAGCCAGGCCACAAAATTTCTGGTGTCCAACCAGAACTCATCACGGCCGCCTCGACCCGGCGACAGGGCGGGTCTTTACTATGAATGCGGAGGAAGCCGATAAGTCAGAAGGAGTTGATTCAAGGCAATTGTGATGTGAATGGGTGAGACTCTATCGTACTCTATGATTCGGTGCCTCACATTCATTTATTTCTCATGATTGTGTAGTCAGCCTTGCAATTGCCAATTTCTGAATTACCTTATGATCTGTTGGTTTCTACTCCTACCAATGGGCTGTTAGGACTCACGTCAAGTGTGCATCAATGTTCCTCTTGAATTGAGGTAGGACCTTTGCCGCTAATTTGATTTGCCTCCCTCTATCTGGTCTCAGCGTAATGCAGGCATGGATTGGCTTTACGCCAATCATGTTTGTACTCAGTGCTCACGATAAAGCGGTGGTACTTCCCTGCTGTCTTACTTTACGAATCCCAAACCGCAATACTCTTCTATCTAACTCTTTCAGGCCAAAGGATCAAGGGTATATCCTCTTGTCAACTAATGCGGTGAGAAGTGAGCAGAACTAGAGAAGATTCCAATTGTCGGGAATACCGGATGTTTTCCCGAGAGGATATTCTGAATTCCCTCGAGAGAGAAATTGAGTTTACCATCGAGTTGGTTCCTAAAAGTGCGGGACCAATATCTATAGCTCCATATCGAATGTCACCTATGGAGTTAACGGAATTAAAAAGACAGATCGAAGAGCTTTTAGAAAAGGGATTCATACGACCAAGTGCGCCGCCATGGGGAGCTCGGTCTTGTTGGTCAAGAAGAAGGATGGAAGCAGCGCTTATGCGTGGATTATAAGCGATTGAACAAAGTGGCGATTAAGAACAAGTATCGCATTGCCGAGGATTGATGATCTCATGGACCAACTACGAGGTGCAACGGTATTCTCCAAGATCGACTTGCGTTAGGATATCACCAAATTCGAAGTTAGGGAACAAGATATCCCTAAGACAGCCTTTCGAACTCGTTCACGGACACTACGAATATACCGTAATGTCGTTTGGGCTGACGAATGCACCAGCGATATTCATGGATTACATGAATCGAATATTCGCCCATATCTAGACAAATTTGTAGTGGTCTTCATCGATGATATACTTGTCTACTCAAAGGCGGAACAAGAGCATGTGGAACACTTGCGGCTAGATTACGCAAATTTTAAGAGGAAGGAAGCTCTATGCCAAGTTATCCAAATGTGAATTTTGGATGAAAGAGGTGAAATTTCTCGGCCACGTAGTGTCATCTGGAGGAATCTCTGTCGACCCCACCAAAGGAGAAGCAGATTTGAACTGGGAGAGGCCAACTACAATCTCACGAAGTTAGAAGTTTCCTGGGCTTAGCTGGATATTATAGGCGATTCGTTAAGGATTTTTCTCGAATAGCCTTGCCCTTGACCAAGCTAACGAGAAAGAATGTCCCCTTGGAGTGGACACCGGAAGTGTGACGAGTTTTCGAGGATTTAAAGAGAAGGTTGACCACGGCGCCAATACTAGCCTTACCGGACCCTCAAGGACCATTTGAGGTCTCATGCGATGCTTCCCAACAAGGGTTAGGATGTGTGTTGATGCCAGGCTGGAAGGGTGGTCGCTGTATGCCTCCAGGCAATTAAAGCCACATGAAAGGAATTACCCGACCCATGATCTTGAGTTAGCGGCGATGGTGTTTGCTTTGAAAATATGGAGACATCACTGTATGGAGTAAAGTTCGAGGTCTTTTTTCGATCATAAGAGTTTGAAGTACCTTTTTGATCGTAAAGAATTGAATATGAGGCAACAGAGATGGATGGAACTCCTTAAAGACTACGAGTTTGAATTGAAATACCACCAGTGCAAAGCGAACATCGTAGCGGATCGTTGAAGCGAAAATCATTGTTATCGTCGTGGATGATGATTAAAGAGGCGGAACTTATTGAAAGTTTCAGGAATCTTAATTTGGGAATTCTTATAACTCCCAAGACTCTTCAGCTACACCAAATTGGATAACCGGTAGTTTCAAGGACCGATTCGGCAAGCTCTCGAGCAAGATGCTAATTTTCAACATACACTTGATCTCGTGCGATCGGTGGAAACTATGAGGCTTTGCCCAAGATAGAGGGCATCTGGCGGTGCCATGACGAGTATGTGTTCTGAAAGGGACGATCTCGAAAGAGAATCTTAGAAGAAGCTCATAGGCGAGTTTACCGTACATCTGGCATAACTAAAATGTATCAAGACCTCAAGGAGATGTTTTGGTGGCCAGGCATGAAGTGAGATGTAGCAAACTTTGTTGGGAAATGCTTGATTTGTCAAAAGGTAAGCGAACATCGAAGCCTTCTGGGATGCTACAACCCTGGGAAGTCCCTGAGTGGAAGTGGGAAAGCATTTCCATGGATTTTGTGATGGGATTGCCAAGAACACCAACAGGATACGATGCCATATGGGTCATCGTGGATAGATTGACCAAGGCGGCCCACTTTCTACCCATCAGAGCAAATTATCCGTTGGAAAAATTGCTACGGTTGTATATTCAAGAGATTATCGCCAGGGCTGCATGGGACCCACTTCAACCATTATCTCCGATCGAGACCCAAGGTTTACTTCAAGGTTTTGGGGAGCCTTACAAAAGGCATTCGGTGCTAAGTTATGCCTAAGCACCGCATACCACCCGCAGACGGACGGCCAAGCGAAGGACAATTCAAACCTTGGAGGATATGTTCACGAGCCTATATCTTTGAACAGCGCTGAATTGGGATCGATATTTACCATTGGCTGAATCGCATACAACAATAGCTATCACACTAGCATTGGCATGGCTCCTACGAAGCATTGTGCGGACGGAAGTGCGATCTCCCTGTCTTGGTATGAAGCGGGGAATCAGCTCTACTAGGGCCCGATTTAGTCGGCGGACTACACCGAGCAGATCAAGAAAATACGGAGCAAGATGCTTGTCGCTCAGAGTCGCGAGAAGAGTTACGCGGATAGCAGGAGGAAACCTCTGGAATTTCAAGAAGGAGACCATGTATTTACGAAGGTTACTCCTACAACGAGGGATTGGTAGAGCTATCAAAGTCGGAAGCTAAATCCTCGTTTTATTGGTCCCTTCCAAATCTTAAAGCGAATCGGGTCGATGGCATCGAGTCGCTTTACCTCCCCATTTCTCAAACCTCCATGATGTTTTCATGTCTCCCAACCTCGAAGGTATCAACCTTTGACCCTACGCACTCCCTTGAACCCGAATCGATAAAGTTGAAGGAAGACGACCTTCCATGTTCAACGATGCGGATTGTGGACGAAGCAGCGGAACAACTCAGAAATAAATGCATGCGGCTAGTGAAAGTGGCGTGGGGAAGAGAAGGTCTTTGAAGACTATACTTGGGAACCGGAATCGGACATGAGGAAAGAGTATCCTGAACTATTCTTCCAAAGACTAAATTTTGAGGACAAAATTTTTTAAGGGGTGGTATTGTAACATCCGCGAATTCCGACTTCCGATCCCCATTATTGATGACATTTCCGATTTCCAGTTTCCTTACATTTGGCCTCCGACCTCAACACTAGCTTCGACTTCCGACTTCGTTTCAAGGCTTGCAAAGGGACTTCTTCCGATTTCGACCTAAGGCATGCGACTTACGCTCTCCGATTTAATGGATGGGTGACGATTTCGATCTTGTAAGCGTGGATAAATTTTGACCTTCTCGGTATGAATTCCGACTTCCAATTTCAGCGAGATGAAATGAGAGTGGCTTGATGCTTCCAACTTACGAGTTAGTTTATCGACTTCAAAGATTCTTTCACGACTTAGATCTTATCGATCAAAGAGTAAAATGTTCGATTTCGACTTCGTCTCTAAGGCTCGAGATGAATGAAAGTATTCGAATTCGACATTATGATTCACAGCAGTGCGAGATCCGATCTTGAGTTCAATATTAGAAGCTCTCACTTCTATATCTTTTTCGAAGTTAGGGATAGAAAGTTCATGATTTACGAGCTCAGACCTTAAGTGCTTGGCTTCTCACCAGGCTCTACTTTTACGTTTCAATTAGACTGGATGTTTTTACGAGTTCCGACTTCATATCAGGAAGTTCACGAGGCACGACTTTATGTGAAGTCTGAGTTAGATTTTGTTTCGAATATGCTAGAAACTCCTACCACTTGAGCGGCGTGGAGAGTGATTCTACCGCACAAAGAGGGCAACCAATCACAATCTTCCAAGTTAACTCCCACTCATGCCTATATAACACACTATCCTCCTTTGAATCAGACCATTATTCACGTTGCTTTTCCTCTTCTCCATCAGCTCTCTTTTCTCTTGCTCACACATCCAAGACTTAAGCAAAGTTCAGCCTTGTTTATCCAAATTTCAAGAGCTCAGCACCAAAACACTTAAATCAAAGGTAGGGGTTTTAAATTTCTTGCATCAAATCCATGCACTTGGCTGGCTGGACTGAATTAGTTTCACCTTAATTGATGTGTGAATTGAATAATTATGCTTGGATTAATAGAAGATTTTGAGTTAGAAGTAGAATTAGAAGAAGGAAACTAAGAGGATTAAATGGCTGGAGGTGCTGTCTTGGTGGAGAGTCCACGGCAGACCATATGGCGGAGCGTACGGCGCCGCCTACGATCAGTCAAATTCGATGAACCTATTTTTAAATGAAACTAGACATCTAGGGCTTTCCATAGACATATCATATAAGGGTTTTGGATCAGAATTGAGGAAGATATGAATTTCTGAATCTCGACCTAGGGTTTTAACTCTGGCTCTGGGCAGATTGGGTTATTTAGGGTAGAACTCGACCTATACTACATGAAACTGAGTGAAACCAACTTTGTTGGAAAGCTTACACATAGGAGAACAACATCCAGAGAAATCCCGAGTTTGTTATCCACTCAGTTATTCCCAGTAATTTGAAGAAGTTACCCTATGTCCAAACCAGGCCAACACAGGACAGTTCAGGAAGGCTAAGTTTCGGGGCTTGTAACTCGAGCCCTACTAAGGCAAATGAAATGGGACTTTTTGTATATGAAAGTTTGTTCTATTAGCTTTAATACGAGACCAATTTCGTCTGATTTGAGTGAGTTTTCGATTTTTGGTAAATTTCTACTTTTTGTTGCCTGATTCTGGCCATCTAATGGGCAGGCCGAGATAAAGTTTAGATATCTTGAGTTATAGATACCGAAATTAGATGGGACCAAAGAGGTTAGAAAATAGACACACAACCCTGTAACATACTCAAATTTGAGGTCCAAATGAGCTAAAATGAAATTGTGGCATGAATTACAAGAACCGGGTTGGTTGTATATGCTGAGGCAGAATTTCTGTCTTAATGAATTTGATATGAATTGGAGTTTCATGTTGGAGTATACATGTGAATTTGTGCTTCTTGTGATATATTGATGTATTGATCGGCTGGCACTATTCATGGGGAAGCGGACACGTTCCGTTATGCTGCCGAAGTTTCGGTAGAACCCATGAACAAGTTATGAATTTCATATGAATGTATATACATTCTTAAGAAAGTCATGAAAGTCGTGAAAAGAAGCATGTCATTATGCAAGTTCCATACTACTTGGGCCAGCCGGATAGAAAGTTAATGGGAATAGATCGGTGGAAAGGTCGGGAAAGTAAACCCGGCATTTACGTATAGGAAACGAGCTCGATCACGATAAGCGCACTATTACCCAGGAGTCTAAAATGGCCAAGAACTCCCAGGCGACCAAGAGAGATGGAAAAATGATAGAAAGTAATGAAAGAGTTTATGAAAGAAAGTTCAAGAATGAGTTTACATGATTACATGAATGCATAAATCCATGGAATAGTTGCATCAGGATGTCTACAATTGTCTGTTACAAGCGCTATCGCTATTCATTGATTTATTCCATTTATCCTTCTGTGCACTAGTATTAGTACTTATTTCGTTTCTTATGCCAATTAAAGTAAAATTGAACCTTACCTCGGACCAGACATGTTTTTAAACTCATGAAAATGGACTTTAGTTTGAACACGTATTTTAATAATTAAGTAAAACCCGAGGTAACTGAGAATGTATGTGATGTCAGTCCCAGTGTAACCAAACCCTACTGAGAATTTTCCTGAAATTCTCACCCCGTCTTGTGTATTCCGCATCATTCTCAGATTCAGGCGATGGACTCCACAGCCACCCTTTTTATTGAGATCCCTACACTTCAGTTCCACCATGACCTGGAGTTGGACTCTCTGTACATAGCCGGTTCGTGTAACTTTCGTTTGTACTTATTTAGCGACAGGAACTTTGATGTTCCTTTGCACCATCCCCTATTCGACCCTGCTACCCCTTATATTGCCATCCCTCTACATATGGCGCACTCAAGATCCTCGCTCCTCCTGCACCGGCACTACCCGCTGACCACTCGCCTCCGAGTCACCACCACAGGCAGCCCCGACGTCCCCTCGAGTTCCGAGTGACCCTCTGCGAGGCCACAGGCTCGTCGCCTCTTCCTCCTCGGGACCTAGCGGACTATACTCGGCCGAGCCTGGCATGGCTTACGGCTACCTGACGGAGTAGTTTGGCGGCAGGGGATGTTGTACAGCATGACCCTCTTTTGGACAGCATGTAGCTTTGGGTCAAGGGTTTGACTGTAGAATTAGGAGGAGATTATGAAATGTCCTATGAGGACCATAGGGTAGGCCGATAGATGAGTGAGCGTATGGTCTTTTGATACACTAGCCCATGTATGTGTTTTACTTTGAACCTTTGTACATAAACTAAAACAGCGTCTTCTGATATATATATATACATATGTTTACACGCATGAAGTGACCTTATTGTACCATACTTATTTGATGATAGTCTATTCGGTTCATTTTGTTGATATTTCGTTTATTTTGTTTGTAATATAACAGCACGCCGTCTCGTCAATAGAGACGAGTTAAGGAGAACTTAAAGACAAGAAAGGTAAGTAAAGTATCAACACGGTAACACAACCCAACTAGTTTCATGCTATGACTTAAGCATAACATAAAATTAGTAGGGTGTTACATCCGATATCCGACCTCATCTCTAATTCAAATGAAATGTTCATGATTTCCGACCTTTGAGTTGATGATTATCACGAGTTCCGACCCTCAGGCTGATTTAGAATGGATATGAGCTTCAATCTCAGAGTTGATCTCAACTAGAATGGACACAAGTTCAGATCTCTGAGTTGATCTCCAAGTTCAACCAGAATTTACATGAGTTTTGATTTTCTACTTTATTCCCAAGTTTAAGTTTCAAATAAAACGGACACGATTTTCGATTTTTGGATTTATCTCCAAGT
Organism: Pterocarpus santalinus; assembly: GCA_031439595.1. Classification (NCBI taxonomy): domain Eukaryota; kingdom Viridiplantae; phylum Streptophyta; class Magnoliopsida; order Fabales; family Fabaceae; genus Pterocarpus; species Pterocarpus santalinus. The sequence continues at coordinate 49,017 of JAVHNO010000028.1, read as the reverse complement.
TTCAAATAGGATGGGTACGAATTCCGACATCCGACTTTAGCTCCAAGTTCAAATAAAATGGACGCGAATTCCCACCTTAAGCAGAATGGAGATGAGTTCCAATTTCAAATAGAGCAGAGGCGAGTTCCACTTTTAGGCGATGTGGAGAATGATTTAGCCATAAAAGAGGGAGACATGGCTAAACTTCACTTACAAAATTTCAACCAATCAAAACTCACAAAGCCAACTACCCCTTTAAAGCTTAAATCAGATTTTTCTCTATTATTTATGCCACTCTCTCCTTTGATTTCAATCCCCTTTTCTCTCTTTCTCTTAATCAACTCTATCAAACCTTGAAGCTTTATAAGATTCTATCAATTTAAGCTCCAAGATTTAGCAAAAATCACATACAAAGAGGTAGGATTCACTTTCTATTCTTGATTTTTTTGAACTATGGCTGTATGGAATTCTACTTTTCTTCATTTATTTGATGAAGTATTGGTGTATTTGATGAAATATGGTTGAAATAACATGAAATTGTGGGTTGGAATTAACGCTAGAAGTAAGAAAGGGTGGAAGTAGGAAGAAGTAAGGGATTGGAAGACCAAATTCATCATGGCAGTCCATGCGGTGGAGCATACAGCTCTACCTACAGCTTTATTTGAAAGTAGACATTTACGGCTTTCCATACATATCTAATATAAGGCCATTGGATTAATATTGAGAGAGATATGAATTTTTGAATTTTGACCTAGGAATCAGGACTTTCATCCGGGTAGTGTGACTTGAGAAGAGTATAGCTCACCTTACACAACTCCAAATTGAGTGAAACTAACTTTGTTAGAAAGCTTACACATAGAAGAACCTTCTATAAAAAGATTTCGAGCTTGATACAATCCCATTTGCTCCTAGTGGTTCGAAGAAATTGCCCTATGTCTAAACCTGGCTAGAATAGGGCAATTTAGGAAAGTCAAATTTTGGGGCTTATAACTCGAGCTCTACTAAAGAAAATGAAACGAAACTTCTTGCAAATGAAATCTTATCCTGTTAACTTTAATATGATACCAATTTTGTATAATTTAGCTATTTTTTTTATTTTTAGTAGATTTTTACTTTTAAGTGTGTAATTTTGGCTAGTTGTACGGCAGGCCGGGATAAAACTTGAATATCTTGAGTTATACATGTCAAAATAAGATGGAACCAATGAGGCTAGAAAATAGACGCATAACACTCTAACATATCCAAAATTTAGGTCCAGATGAGTTAAATAGAAATTATGACTTGATTTACAAAAATCAAGCTGAGTGAAAGTGTTAAGACAGCAACTATGCTTTAAATGCAACTAATGTTCCTATGAAATTGATGTTGAATTGTGAATGAAGAATTGTGAATTTTTTGTAAAATTGATTGTCTGAGTACTGGCACTATTTATGGGGAAGCGGACACATTCCGTTATGCTACCGAATTTTCGGTAGAATTGTAAAGAAGGTTATGAGCATTTATGTGTTAAGAATATGTATGTAGAAATTCCATATGCAATGACATAGGAAAACAAATGATGAAGCATATGTAAGAGTACATTCAGCATGTCTATGCATGATTATGTATGAGAATGAAAGGATACAAATATATTAAATGTGAATCCCTTTACCTGGAGGCAGTTATGAGATCCCTCCTTGTAAAGGCAGCTAAATAAGATAAGATTGGGTCCCTTCACTTGGAGGCAGTTGCGCATTGAATCCCTCTATGTGAAGGCAGTACAAAACTATGAGATCCCTCTACCTTGGAGGCATGTGGTCAGATGAGATCCCTCTACATTGAAAGCACTTGGTCAAATGAGATCCCTCTATTCTTGAAGCACATGACTAAAAGAGATCCCTTCAATTTAGAGGCACGTGGCCAAAATGAGATCCCTCCAAGACTAGAGGCATGTAAATCCCCTTGTTGGTTAGTCTGTGTGACGACAATCACGAGTTAAGCTGACAGCTCACTCCTAGATCAAGCTACCCAAGGGCAATAAAGACTATAGATTAAAACATATGCAAGCACTCTAAGGACGGCGATACATAACGCCTAGGTGTGCCAAGTAAAGAAAGCAAAGAAAGTTAAAGAAGAACGCCATTGCACTTGTATGAATTCAAGTATGAGCATTTGCATAATTATATCCCATGTTTTATTAATACTAAGCCTATTCTATTTATTTATGCCTTGATGAATCCATATCCCTAAGAAATGTGACATGGTGATCATACTCTGGGACGTGGCAGAAAAAACATATTCCTAAGGAATGTGACATGGTGATCACATCGCGATGGAGTATGACCTGGCAATCGTACTCTGGAATATGTGCAACGAGTAAAGGAAGATAAAGGAAGAAAAGAACCCAAAGTAAGCTCCCCTCATCTACGACTCACATGAGGCATGGCATGACCCAGCTAGTGTGAGTATAGGGGATAGGACTTACATGAGGTATGGCATGACCCAGCTAGTGTAAGTACCGAGAAGTTATGGTGGCGGCGACCATGGTATGAGCTCATTACCACTTATATTTAGTGGATGAAAAGGAAAAGACCTAAGACAAAGTCAAGTTACAAAAAAAAAAAAGGGACTTCGGCCCAAACCCTTGAAGGGAAGAAGTTAAGAGAAGCTTATAGCATAGCCAAGCATGTTTTATGTAATTATACTAGTGCCCATGTATGTTACGGTATAAATGATTAAAAGGTATGTTAAAATTGAAACTGCTTCGGATGTTCATGTTTTCGAAAGCCTAAGAACTGAACCTTATGAATGCTCACATTTTTCATAATAAACCGGAGCAGTTGGAGATAACAACGATGGCAGAGCATATGGTAGTTTAATGAATCCTACTGAGAGTTTTAAAATTCTCACTCCTGTTTCCGTGTTATCTCCAGATGGTTCAAAAGTTCTGAAGAAGGCCCTTCGAGGCGAAGGTGGCCGAAGATTGCAGCCAGACAAGGTCCGAGTAAGTAATAGTAACAACTCTTAGGTGAGGTATTATGACTTAAGTATAGTACTGTGCAGAGGAGGATGTTACACTTCCAGTGTGGTTTCCACACATGCCTTCATGCATTTCTTCTATAATGATTAGGGCGTGCCTCTTATCTATGCACTTTAGTGTAATGAGAGTATCCTCGGCAATATAATTCTCCTACTACTATAATGTAGAAACTTGTCATTCTCCTTATTGCCTTGGCTTCTTTTTCTCCTTTGAATAGCTTTCTAGTGGTTAAGTATTCCATGATGGAGCATTGCCAACCATATTCTCGTTACATGGAGCACACATCCAAGGGGGTTTTCTCTTGTTATGCTTGGTTCATCAATCACTTCTTGGATGATCGACGTATTGTTTGCCACTATTCTAGTGCTAGCGAGTTTGGACAATAGGTTAGCTCAAGAATTTTATTCCCTCGAAATATACTCTACGGTACACTCTTCAGACTCTTCTACGATCTCCTTCATTTTGGTGAGATATTGTTGTAGTTTGGACTCCTTGGCCTGAAATTCACCTCTAGCTTAGCCAATCACAAGCTGAGAATCTACTGGTTTCGAACATGAATCTCAGGGACTGCTCAATGGACACTCCATTCATGTCTTCCAAAATTACTCCACTTTTACTTCCCTTATTGTTGGATAAACCATCCACGTACAGTGTTTGCTTCCATTCCTTGTCTTGATTGGCCATGGGTGGTGATAGTTCCATGATAAAATCAACAAGCACTTGGGCTGATTGATTTTATCGTGGTCTATATTCCTAACTAAACTCAGAGAGTTCCACTAACCAAGCTATCATTCTTCCAGCCAAATCAGACTTCCTCAATACTTGCTTGATAGAGTGCTCAGTCACAACGATGATATAATGGCCCTAAAAATAGTGTTGTAGTCTCCTAACACTGATAATCAGAGTAAATGTGAACTTCTCAATCTTCTAATATCTGACCTCGGCTCCTTGTAATGCCTTACTGATATAATACATTGGTTTTTGTTGTTTTTGTTCCTCCTTTACTAGTACCGAGCTTATGGCTCTCTCAGTTACTGATAAGTATATATAAAGTGGTTCTCTGTCCTTAGGCTTGCTCAGTATTAGGGGTTCCACCAGAAATTTTTTCAAATCCTAAAAGGCTCGTTCACATTCTTCTATCCATTCATAGTTCACTTGTTTCTTCAAGAGATGGAAGAATGGATATGCTCTCGTGACCAATCTTGCCAAGAACCTAGAGAAGGTGACAATGCATCTAGTTAACTACCGCACTTCCTTAAGGGTATTAGGACTCCTCATTTCCAATATTGGTTGGCATTTCTTAGGGTTTGTCTTAATTCCTCGCCTAGTAAGTAAACATTCAAGGAATTTCCATCCTTAAACTCCAAATGTAGACTTTTTCGAGTTTAAATGCATGTTGAACTTCCTAATCTAGGCAAAGATTTTCCGTAGGTCCTTGCAATGGTCTCTATCTCCTATGGTCTTGGTGACCATGTCATCCATACAAACTTCCATAGTTCTTCCAATCTATTTAGCAAAGACTTTGTTCATCAATTTTTGATAGGTGGCTCCAACACTCTTCAATCTGAAGGGGATGACCTTATAACAGCAATTTGCATTTTTTATTATAAAGGACGATTTCTCCTCATCCGTAGGACATATCTTAATCTGGTTGTAGCCAGAATAAGTTTCCATGATACTGAGAAACTTCGCTTCTAAGGCTCCATCAACTAGCTTGTCAATGCTCGACAGTGGATTGATGTCTTTTGGGCACACTTGTTTAAGTCCGTGAAATCAACACACATTCTCCACTTCCCTAAGGAGTTGGGGATCACAACTACATTGGCTAGCCAGGTGGTGAAGTGTATTTGTTGAATGAATTTGACCTTTAACAATTTCGTTGTTTCTTGCATTGACACCTTGTGTTTTTCCATTTCGAGTTTCCTTTTTTTTTTGTGCCATAGGTTGGACCTTTGGATCTATTACTAGCCTGTGGCAAATGAGCCTCATATTTATCTTGGGCATATCTTCGAGTGCCTAAGCAAAGAGATCCAAGTTTGTCCTCAACAAACTCGTTAGCTTGGCTTTCATGGCGTTTAGCAGTTTATTCCAATGATCGTAAACTTTTCCGCTATTGTTCTAATCTGGATCTTCCAGAGTTCATCATTGGGCTCGGGTCTACCCTTCCTTCCTCTCTAGGATCAAAATCTCTCACGTTCATCTTTTGATGCTCACCGGTCTCCACCATGTGCACCTCCTATGTTCCTTCCTTTCTTACTTCTTTTCCTTCTTCCTTCCCTTTTTTCTTTAATGATTCATGATAACATCGTTGAGCTTCCTTCTGAGCAATGTTTATGACTCTGACTTCGGTTGGTGAAATTAGGAACTTTAGTGCCAAATGCATGGTTGACACTATGACTCTAAGGGTGTTCAAAGATGGCCTCCCCAATATCATATGATACGAGGCTCAAGAAATAATCACCAAGTACCGAACATGAATTGTCTTAATGTTTAACTCAGTTTTGAAGGTGGTTCTCAACTCAATAACTCCTAAAACATTGACACATTCCCTAGAAAAGTCCACTAGTTCTCTATTGTATAGGCTGTGGCTGCACTTAGTTATTTGCATTTTCTATAAGGTGGAGGCATACAGAATGTCAGCCAAGCTTTCCTAATCGACCAATATTTTCTGGATTATGTAATTCCCCGCAATGACAGAAATAACCACAGGATCATGTGTAGATTCTAATTAGTTCCCTTAAAATCAAGATTAAAGAATAAGATTATCTAGTTTGATATTTTTGGTGGCAGATGAGGAGTAGATTCCATAGTCACGATAGATCGGAGATGCCTTTTTCTTGCCGAGTTGGTTTCTCCTCCTCTACCAAATCCTCTAGCAATGTAATCAATTACTCCTTCGATTTCTTGTGGTTGTCGATTCCCAGGTTCCTCTTTGTTACTTGTGTCAGGTGTTCATCTTCTTCAACTATGGCTTCTCTGCCATCTCTTCCTTGTATCTTTCTCTCTTCTCTAGCTTTTTCTCTATCGAGCTATGTACTTGTCTAGTGTGGCCATAATTCATATGGAACTCACACCATTTACTCCTATTTGCTCCAGGAGGAACTTGTTGCTTCCTCATATTAGGTGGTAATTAGATCGACCAAGCATTGTATATTTCCTTAAGTATAGTCTCCCTCTTGGCAGTAAGAAGGGTATACTCATCATAAGGAGATTGGAGGAAGTAAAAGTTATGTCTTCCCTCATCTCAGTTCCTTTCTCTTGGGGCAGGCTCGAGTTTCCCCTAGCTTCTTTTCTCCTATCTCCGACTTTACTTCGAGTCTTCAGCTCTTCCATTCTCCACCCGAGCTTCCGCCTTCCTCATTTCCTAAATTTCTTCCATGTTGATGTATCCTACTACTCATTCTCTGAACTCAGCTAGAGACCTCGGTGGGTTAATGGCCAATGAGTCGACAAAGGACCTGCCTGTAAACCCCTAATGATGGAGTGTAACTTCATGGCTAGGTCGAGATCCTATATCTACATAGCCACAATATTAAACTAATCCAAGTATTCTCTTAACGGTTCCTATGGTCCTTACCGTATGGTATTCAGGGAATCCGAGATTTTCTTATAAACTCAGCTCAAAGAGAAGCGGCTCACAAATGCTTGTGAAAGCTCAACATAGTCATGGATCGACCCTGCAGATAATAACAAAAAACCACAAAGGCTGCTTTTTCCAAGAAAGTAGGAAAAGTTCAACACAAGAATGGGTCACTGGCTCCATTGACCAACATCATTGATTTAAGCATGGTCACGTGGACCTAAAGATCTCCAGTTCCATCATACAACTTTAACATCTTCTGTAGCTTCAAATTTTTTGGGAGGGTAATAGACATGATAAATTTTGATAATGGCCCTGAGTATATTAGCAAGCCTTGAGTAGTGGTCATTTGGATAGTTTCCTCTCTCTCATGAGTATTGTGGGTGTTGTTTCCCTCTTAGTCTCCAATGGGGTCATCATTATTCCTATGGCTGCTGGTGTCATTCTTCCTCTTATTGTTTTCCCAATTCATCACTACCATTTGGGCTAATAGCTTCCGATTCTAATTCTGGAGTTGTCAGATCATTCAATACAATCCCTCCATGGTAGATGATTGGGGAATATTGTTCACCTCATTCCCTTTGTGCTGATCGTGCTAATTATGCTGATTATATTGGTTGTTGCCAACATGCTCAGCCATGCTCATATTCTAACTCCTTGTGGTGATTATTCACTTCACGTGGGGTTAATTTTTGAGCCTCACAGTGGGCACCAATGTTCTAATCTATTTCCTAACGTCATCTAATGTTATCCTTTGAAAATGCAAGCACTCGTTCATTCCTCCGGTGGAGGACCTGCAAAGGACTTTGACGCTCAAGTTAAAACCTTGTTTCACTCAAGTGTAAGTGAAAAAGGATCAGATACTTACTTTTGGCTCTTAGGAGCCTCCTTTTATGTCCAAGTTCAAATTCATATTCCCCTATTCCTCGATGATTCCATATTTCCTATTCTCAAGGGATTCCCCCATGTTTGGTGGTAACTATCTTTAACGAGTTAGCTACTTTTGGGCACTGACTTAGTTTGAACCTACCTGAAGAGAATTCTTTATAGAAAGACCCTTGTTGAGCTCCTGTAAGTTGAGCTCTAAGGCCCAATAAATTTGTTCAGTCCATTATTATATTTTTAATTTTTAATTATGTACATGTTTAAAAAATTAAATAAAATAATTAAAAAATAATTAGAATAAGTAATAATAATTAATAAATTAATGAAAAGATAAAAAAATAATTTTATACAATAAATTTCATACTTGCTGACAGATAGTTCATTAGTAATTTATTTAATAATAAAAATTAGCATAATTCCCAATTACATTTACCAATGAAAAATTCGTTGATAAATGCAATTAAATTGTTAATTACGGTAATATTACTGACAAAAATTTTCGTCGATAATATTACACAATACATCAACATTAAATTTATGAATGATAAAAAATATGAAAAAATTCCAAAATAATTAACGATGGGAACCAAATAATTTTTATGAATTTAATTTAAATACACTAACAGTGTAAAATAATTTTATACTGTCAACCAATAGAAATGGTGGAAAGTGCCAACTCATCTAAATAACCACCCATTATAATGAGAGACCCACCATGAATTCTCACTTTCCCCTATTTCTATTGGTTGACAGTGTAAAATTATTTTACACTGTCAGTGCATACTAATTAAACTCAATTTTTATTGTACTTTCACCAATAATTGCCCATGAAGTAGAAAAATCTGTTGGTAATTATTATTGACAAATCCCTTCCGCCTAAAAATCTATCAATAAAATCAATTTTTGTTGATAATTGTAAAAAATCTGTCAATAATTTCGACGGTAATCCCCGTACTTCTAGTAGTATTTCCTAAAATTTACAATCTTTTATAACCTGTAGTATGTTTAGTACGGAAATAAAAATCAGGTCTTGTATTCAGGGTTCTCAGGTGTCAAACCTGTCTAAAGCACAAAGCCGCTCAGGAGAAGGGTTTCGTAGCAATAACTTTTTATTTTTGGGTTAGTTATAAAAGAAAAAAGTTGGCGAAATGCTTCCTTTAATTAATTGAAGATCCCGTTGTCCAAGAAGGATTTGCGTAATATTTTGGTCAGAGGATTTGCGTAATTTAATGGCGAAGGAACAGGGTTGCTCGGATTTCTGGATGAAAAATTTTAAGAAATAGAGCTATTCATTGAAATTTATAAATAGGACAAAAGAAAAGCACTCTTCCCAGCACAAGTCACCGAATTGAGATTTGCTTCACATGAGGCAACTGAAGATAAATAATTACATGATTCGAGAGTACCACAAAATCATATTTTTAACTAATTATATAAATGTATTATATATAAAATTATATATTAATAATAAATTTTATATATAATATACTTATATGGTTAATTTGAAAGCATACTTAGATAATATTCCCCAACCCTACAAATAATTTCTCGGCAGCCGATTCCTCAACACAGTGGGGACTTAGCACCATTGCGAACTCACATACGCATCACCTTCTACTTTCTAGTCACAACTAAAGTATTTAAATTACGTTCTCAGCCAATAGTGTGCTGAACAACTAATTTATTTTTGGCCTAAAAGACTGCTGTGTTCTTTTTGTTTCAATGATTGCTTTCAATATAAAATTTTATATATTTATTATTTAATTTTATATTATTATACTAGTAAAAATATTTAATTTTAATAATATTTATATTAAAAATAAAATAAAAATAATATATGACTAATAAATAATATAAAAAATTTAAATATATTTTTAATTCTCATAATATAAGTTATTTTGATTTTAATTATTTTAAAATTTTTGCTTTGATTTGGCTTTTTTTTCCCTTTTTTTTTCATTTTTGGTCCCCGTTGTTGAAAATTTTAGTTCTTATAAGTATTTTAAAATATAGATTTAGTCTACAAATATTGAAAATTTTATCTTTGATCCTTATAAATATTATCTGAATCTTCTTTTACTCCTTATAAATGTCACAACTTAACACTAAATCTAAATAACAAGGATCAATAGCCTTCTAATAGGAAAAAATGGAACCAAAATTAAAGTAAAAATTTTGGAGGGACTAAAATTAAAACGATTCATTTATATAGACTAAAAATATATTTAAACCAAATATAAGATACTTTAAACTAATAGTATATTAATTACACCATCTTCATTTCAAGTTAAAATATTTTATAAATAGGGTTTGCTAATCAATGTCTTATGAACACTAGTTAAAGAATTGACAATGGAGTGTTTTTGAAATTTTCAGTGTATTCAATGCATTAGAAATTTAAATCTTAAGGGTTTGTTTGGTTTCTGTTTTCATTTATCGTATTTTTTGTTTTTAATATTTTGTGAAGAAAATAGTGAAAAAAAAATCTTGTTTTCCATTTTCACTATTTCTGTCACAAATTTCTAAAAATAGGAAATATAGGATATGAAAACAAAATTTTAAAATAGAAGACAAACAACTCTTATTTTTAAATAAAAAAACTTTTCATTCTTGGGCTCTTTACTAGTACTTTTTTCTTAAAATAATAAAAGTTAAAAGTATACACTTATTTTAAAAAAAAAATACCTTCATATTATTATTTAATTTGATAATGGAGTTAAATGAATATAAGAAAATTGATCTATCTAAGTCTTTTTTTCATTAAAGTAACTAATAATACATTAATTACACTCTTCAAAGGCGCCCTTTCATTTACACTCTGTTTGGTTCAATAGGAAAAAGGAGGAAAGAAGACTTGGGAAGAGAAAATGGAATAAAAAGTGACTTTTCTGCTTAGAGCCATGTTATTTGATTATAAATATGGGAAATTCAAATATAACACCTTTTCACATAAAATATATAATTTATTATTTTATCTCAATACATGTGCACCTCGATATTTATTCACACTCACATAAATGTACTATATCCCATATTATATCTATATATAATATATTCAAAAAATATTTCTCTTTCTGTTGTTTGGTTTAACAAAAAAAAAAAAAATAGAGAGAAAGAAGAAAAGTGATATGAGTCCTACACAAAAACTTTTCTTCTCTCAAATGCCAAGAAAATGCAATGAATAGGTGAAAGTGAAATTAATAACATTTATACCCTCATACAACAATAGAAAAAAGTTGTTCTCAATTTGTACAACACAAGTTTCTTTCGATATAGTACTGCACAAGTTTGATAACAAGAATAAAAAATTATATTTAATATCCAAATATAAGACAATTATATAATACAATAAAGAGTGAAATAATTTCAATCAATGGAATGATAAAAGCTACTTAAAATTTCAATAAAAGTAATATATTTATATTTTATTATACAATAAAGATATATATGTTATTTTATATATTTTTTATTTTCTTTTTTTTATTTTTCCTCCTCTTTTCTCTTGATATAAATAACAAAAAAGAAAATACATCTTTCTTTTGATTTTCTTTCTTTTCATTTTCTTTTCTCTCATTTTCTCTTTATACCCAAACAAAGTATTAGTATCTTTCATTTAATATGGTACCTAAAATCGGGCAAGTTTTCTTATTTAAGAAAGATTTGCACGTGATCAAGCTAGCTGTTACAACTGAAAAGAGAACTATATGATGGGTAATAGTGGTCCATGCTAGCATCCCATAATGTTTGACTATCTCGTGTACGAGTGGACATCAAGAAATAAATTTAGCCAAGATTCAAAAAGCACTGGAATGCTTACATCATAGTGGGACATTACAATTAAAAGATAAGAGGCACTTCCACAAACTTTTGTTTTTTGAGTCAGAACATGAGATATTTTTATATATTCAATTCATTTGATCTGCTCACAAAATTAATTTTCATTTATTCACAGGAGATTTGCTTCTGGGGCAACCGATTCCACAACACAGTAGGGACCTAACACCATTGCGAACTTGCACAGGCATCAGTTTCTAGTCACAAATCAAAGTATTTGAAAATTACGTTCTCAGCCAATCGCGTGCTGAACAACTAATTTATTATTGGCCTAAGAGACTGTTGTGCTCTTTTTGTTTCAATGATAGCTTTCAATATATAATTTTATATATTTATTATTTAATTATATATTGTTATACTATTAAAAATATTTAATGTTCACATATAATTAATAAATAATATAAATACTTAAATATATTTTTAATTCTTATAGATATAGATCGCTTTAATTTTGATCCTTTTAAAATTTTTGTTTTGGATTTGACTTATTTTCCCCCCCTCTTTTTTTTCCGTTTATGTTCCCTATTGAAAATTTTAGTTCTTATAAGTGTTTCAAAATATATGTTTAGCCTATAAATATTGAAAATTTTATTTTTGATTCTTATAAATATTCTTTAAATCTTCGTTTGTTCCTTATAAATATTATAACTTAACACCAAATCTAAATAGCAAAACAACAGCCTAATAATAGAAGAAAGAGAGACCAAAATCAAAATAAAAATTTTATAAAGACCAAAATCAAAACAACTCATATTTATATAGACTAAAAATATATTTAAACCTAATATAAGATACTTTAAACTAAAAGTATATTAATTACACCATCTTCATTTCAAGTAACATTAAAATATTTAATAAATAGGGTTTTGCTAATTAATGTCTTATGAACACTAGTTAAATAATTGACAATAGAGTATTTTTGAAATTTTCATTGCATTAAATGTATTAGAAACTTAAAAATCTTAAGGGCTTGTTTGATTTTTATTTTCATTTATCATACTTTCTATTTTTAAGATTTTATGAAGAAAACAGTGAAAAAATCTTGATTCCTATTTTCACTAATTCTATCACAAATTCTTAAAAATAGGAAATATAGGGAATGAGAATAGAAATTTAAAACAGGAATCAAACAAACTCTTACTTTTAAATAAAAAACTTTTCACTCTTAGGCCTTTAACCAATGCTTTCTCTCGATTTCTTAACCAATGCCAACAAAACCGTAATAAATAATAAAAAAACACTTAAACTAATTGTAAAATTAAAGTGGATAATACTTAGATTAAATTTCTTATATCCATTCCATTAATTGTCAAATCAAATAACAATTTATGGATATTTTTTCTTGAAATGAGCAATTTAAAAGTTAAAAGTATACACTTATTTTAAGAAAAATATCTATATATTATTATTTAATTCGATAATTGAATGAAATAAATATAAGAAACTTGATTTAAGTTATTGTTTTTGTTTTTTTCCATTAAAGTAACTATTAATATATTAATTACACTCTTCAAAGGCGCCCTTTTATTTATTATCTTTCTTTTAATATGGTACCTAAAATGGGCAAGTTTTCTTATTTAACAAAGCTTTGCCTGTGATCAAGCTAGCTGTTACAATTAAAAAGTAGAAAGTTTATATGTACATGCAAATGGGATGCATTTATGACACGTTATAAATTTTTTTTTTTAGTTATCAACTTTTTGAATTAAAGGTACCCACTTTTTTGACTGAATTATCAACTAGTTGTAACGTATAAATATCAATTTTGTTCTCAATTGCCAACTTTTTAAACTAAAGTTATTAACTTATTTAACTAGATTACCGACCAATTGCATGTAAAATATCCTGTAATATTATGTTACAACTGGTTGATAACTCAGTCAAATAAATTAATATATTTAGTTTAAAAGATTGGTAACTAAAAAACACGTTGATAATGTATCAAATACATCCATTTTTCATATCCAAATAACACAACTCATTGAAAAGAGAACTATATGTTGGGCAATCTATAGGGTGGTCCATGCTAGCATCCCATATTGTTTAAGTATCTCGTGTACGAGTGGACATCAACAAATAAATTTAGCCCAGATTCAAAAGGCATTGGAATGATTAGATCGTAGTGCGACATTACAATTAAAAGATAAGAGGCACTTCCATGAACTTTCTTTTTTTGAGTAAGAACATGAGATATTTTTATATATTCAATTCATTAAGCTGCTCATAAAATTAATTTTCATTTAATTACAGGAGCTTAAGTATTATACAGTCTCTTTATAAAAGGTCTCTTTAATTTAAAGTTTAAACTTACATTCTCTTTTTTAGTGGTAAAGATTGTTTACTGCCTCAACTAACTCTTTATAGGGGCCACATTCCTTCTTAATCAATGGAAAAAAAAAATACTAAAATCAACCATATTGTATATTTTACGTAGTATATAGGCTATAGCCATAAGAATGTAATCACTTTTCATAATCAGAAATTAATAATACACATGCACACGAGCGTATACAGGCAAATTAACACATAGGAAGGATAAAACAGAATCAAAAAGCACCGTCAAGCGTTTGACCGCATGACCCTCTATAAGTTCTATTGATTTATCTTTTGTATGTGAGAGGAAGGAAGGCTTATCAACTTATAAGTACAGAGTGCAGTGTACTGTTTTTTAATCAATTATCACTATAGTCACTCAAGATTGTAGTGTTTCACATTAGACAAAAAAGATAGATAGTGTTTCATAGGATCAATCATTGATTTCAATGTCATGATAACGCCATCGTTTCAATGGGCAATGACCAATCAGAAATTCTTATAATGACAAAAGCTTTTTGTTCTTTAAATGTAAAGGCTGAAGAACGAGTGGTGGTGGGAATTCCCTAAATTAATCTACCTCAGTAACTGGTTTGCTTTCATTACAAATTATCGTGTCTCTATTGGTATATTGTAGTATTTTCAACTTTCATTGTTTGGCCTCAATCTTTTGGCAAAAGAAAGATAAGTCACATATTAACCTTATAGGCGTTCACTAAGCCCCGAATACGTTCCAAACCATAACATATAAGTTGATAACAGCAGAAAAACCTCCAAAATCATTTACATCAGTTATCTATCAAAATTTTCACAAGACAATTATCTTACATATTTAAAAAAAAAAATAATAAAACCATAAACATCTGTTGGATGGTCAAATTCGTTAAGACAACAAACAGGTGAAATCTTGTTAGAGGATTAAGGAAATAGATGGTTATGGTTTCTGTAGGGGGATTTTGAGTCTAGAAAGTGAAATAGATGATTTGCCTGTCAAAGTGTAAAAGTCGACAGTGTCGAAACCATAGTAAAAATGGCTAAAAGAGACTTGTCTAAGAAAGAAACAAAGTCCTGAGGATAAGATATGCATTTCTTGATCAAAATTATAATTGTCAAAGAAGATATTTAAACCTGTCGAAGATGATGGCAAAAGGGGCGTCGAAGGAGCATGTTCAAATTTGTTGCAAATATTGACCGAAGAAATGTTGACGCATGAGGATATGTGAACTTATAGACTTGGTGAATTTGAAGAGGTTGCGAGATGTTTCGACAATATTCAGAAGGAGAGGTTCGATGTGTTGAAGAATGCATGTGAGCCCACGTCATAGAGAACGTGGGTGTGTGCTGAAACTGCCCAAGAGTGGTTATTGCCCATGTCGAGCAATAAAAAAATGGCATGTTGTTAGAGCAATTACTTGGAACTTAAGCAGGATTTACTTGGAGCTCAAATAGGATTTATCTATACATGAAAACTCAGCTCATTGAGGAGAGGCATGGTTGAACAATCATACTACAAGCTACACTCTGAAGTCCCAGCACCCATAATGCAACAGAGAATTTATGAATAAAGATCATCACCTATAGTTTGCTTTCTCATTTTTATTTCATTATTTGTATGTCATTCCCATTTTGTTTTAATTTGTTTATTGCTTTCATTTGCATTATTGTATGTATCTTTCTTTTGAATACAATTCATTCTTTTTATTTGATGCTCTTCTTCAACAAATTAGTCGAGTAGTACACTTCACTGAAAACTTTGTTATAATTATTGAGAGAAAGTGATTCACTTTTCGGATTTGAGATCTAGAATCAAGAGAGGTTCTTCCGTATACTAGGGAGGAAATTTTTCTTTCTCCATTAGCCATAAACCATTAGAGTTCTGAATTTTTTATTATTAAGTAAGTTCTATATAAACATCCAAATGTCACAATTCAATGAGGAGAAAGAAAACCTCTTCCTCCCTCGAGTATATTAGAATTTTCCCTAGAATCAAAGGGTTTTAACATTGGGTGATTGAGTAACACTCTTATGTCAAAAATCTCACATAAATGATATCAATCAATTCTTGAATTAAAAACTCGAAATGTTACAGATATATATAATAAAAAAAAGTATCACTCGTACATCCCTAAAAGATATTAAATAAAATACAATAATATATACAATTAGAATTTATTATTATAATAATAAACTTAGAAGTTAATCATATTCTTTTTGAGAAAACTATCAGCAAAAAGGTTGGAAAAAATATTGAAATAATTCAAATAAGTAATAATTTAAAATTATAAGTTTCCAAAATATAAATAAATAGGACGTACGTTAATCAATGTACACGTTAAAGGAAAATGTATTAATTATGAGCCAGTCATATGAAGAGATTGATTAATTTGTGGCTCAATTTATGAAAGAAGCTAATATTTTGAAGGGAAAAATTATTCTTATGAGGTATGACGTGCGACTCTCATGTATGAATTTTGTTTTATACGAATATATATAGAATATTATTACATCATGACAAATAATAATAATAATAATAATAATAATAATAATAATGCTTCTGATATGAAATTTGCTGCTAAATTAGATTAAATCAGGAGGAGATAATCAAGTCAACAAAATCCAATATCTCCATACATGTCAAAAGCTTCTCGTCCTTTGAATGCAAAGGCTAAAGAAACACACTAACATATGTAAGTGTTTCTTGTCCTTTTACTTAATTCTTGATTAATTATATGAGTATATTTTGTATAGAATTCAATATTAATATATAATTCTATGCATAATATATTTATCTGATTAATCGAAAATACAATTACGTAATACTCTCACATCATAAAACTATTTCTCTTAAAGAAACAAGGGGTGCTGGGAATTCGAAAAATTAATCAACCTCAATAAATGGTGTGTTTTTTATTTAAAGCGTCACGTCTCTGCAATATTTCAACTTGCGTTGTTTGGCTATTCCCCATACAATAATAACAAGTTAACATAAAAATAATATAAAATAAAAATGAAACGATGAGCAAGTTGCAATGTTTTGGCCTCAATCTTTTGACCAAAGAAAGAGAAGACACTACACATACGGAAGAGACGGTAACCTTACCTCACATGCGTCCAATACCCCTCAAATACAAACAGTTTTCATATCCAAACAAAAACACGTAAATGATAACAGCCAAAAACACCCCCAAAATCTGTACTGAACTCCCACTTCAATTTTTTTTTAGTTAGAAAGGAAAAAGAATTATAGTACTTTAGTTTTTATTATATGACTTATATTACTTTTAGTACTACATTTTTCGCATGACTTAATCTGCTCCCATGTAGGAACTTAAAATGTCGAAAAAGTACAAAGAAAAAGCAAATCTGAGGCAACAGAAAAAAAACTCTTACGGTGAATTCTCATCCCCATCATTTAACAGCCCACCCAAACCTTTTGATAGATTCACTTCGTTCGGAGAGTTATGTAATACGAATTACAAAGCCCGTACAAAGAAATATCTATGAAAGAAGAGCTAAGAAAATAAAGGAAAAAAGAAAACGAAAAGACAAAAAAATTAAAAGAGTTATCATCATTCTGTGGTAGAAGTGGAAGAAGCATTATTTGGCTCAATCTTTCTCAACTGAATCCCATGCTTGTGTGAGTCATCCTCATAAGCATAAGCGAACCCACCATGCCGGGTCAGATCCATACCCGCAAGCTCATCCTCTGCAGAGATCCGAAGCAATTTCATCTTATTCAGAACGAAGAAAAGGGGACCCATGGTGGCGCTGACCCAACCCGCTATAACCAAAACCTGAATCACATGCGCCGCAAGCAGTTTCCCGCCACCACCCATGAACAACCCGTGTGGCCGACCCGCTTTGCCCGGGTAGACCTGATCCACATACTCCTTCTTCGCAAACAGCGCGGTGAAGATCACGCCCCACGCGCCGCAGCCGCCGTGAAGCTGCGCCGCCTCCAACGGGTCGTCAAATTTGACCTTCTCCGCCAATTTATTGCAACCAATCAACACTACAGCAGCCACGAATCCGCACACGATCGCGGCCCAGGGCTCCACCACGGAGCACCCGGCCGTGATCGCGGCGAACCCGCCAAGCAACCCGTTACACACATCAGTCACATTCCAGTGACCAGACAGCATCCTCTTTCCAAAGAGGGTTGTTAAGGCCGCCGTACAGCCCGCTAAGGTTGTAGTCACCGCGGTCCTACCAACAGCACTCCACTGACCGTAATAACTACCGGATTCGTAAGGGCTTAAAATCTTAGTAAAAGAGCCAGGGTTAAATCCATACCAGCCGAACCAGAGCATAAAGGTACCAAGTACGACTAGTGAGGCGCTGTGTCCACGTAGACCTACAGCTCGGCCGGCGTGGTCGAACCGGCCTATTCTTGGGCCCTCGATGAGGGCCCCCCATAGACCGGCAATCCCACCGACCATGTGTACAACTCCAGAGCCCGCGAAATCAATGACTCCGGAGCCAAAGAGGAGGTTCCCGGTATTGCTGGCGCTGGCCCAACCGTCGCTGGACCAGAACCAATGCGACACGATGGGGTAAACGAAGCCGGTGAGGAAGGAGGAGTAGATGAGGTAGGCCACGAACTGAGTCCGCTCGGCGATGGAGCCGCTGGTGATGCCGGCGGCGGCGATGGCGAAGGCCCACTGGTAGAGGAAGTAGCTGTAGTCGAAGTTCGGCGAGGGGACGTCCTTGAGGCCGAAGAAGTGGCGGCCGATGAAGCCGTTGGATGGTGCTCCGAAGGCGAACGCGAAGCCGAAGAGGTAGTAGAAGAGGCCGCCGGCGGCGGCGTCGAGGACGTTGGTGAGCATGATGTTCATGGTGTTCTTGGCGCGGACTGAGCCGGCGCAGAGCATGGCGAAACCGAGTTGCATGGAGAAGACGAGGTATGCGGAGAAGAGGAGGTAGGTGTTGTCCACGGCAAAGGTGGTGTCGGAGAACTTCTTGCTAACGGCGGCGAACTGGTCGCAGATGAGGGTGGCGGCTGCGGCGGCGTTGGTGGCGTTGGGGCCGAAGTACCGCGCCAGTTGCGCCGCCGAGCAAGCCGGCAGGGACATGGTCGGTTGTGACTTTTCAAAGGCTTTGAAGATTCGAACGGGGGAAGAAAGAGAGTGTGGTTTGTTATGAAAAGACGGGTTCTTTAGGCGTTTGGGTGATTGGTGGGTGCGTGTGTGTGCGCGTATTAGTTTCCATATATAGAGAGAGAGTGGGAAATGAGAAGTTGAATACTTTGGTTTGTGATAAAGAAGGAGAAGACTTTGGTCTGTGAGAGAGGGAGAAGACTTTTCAAACTTTTGCATTTTTGTTGTGCGTTTAATTGGTATGCACTGACAGTGTAAAATAGTTTTACACTGTCAACCAATAGAAATAGGGGAAAGTGAGAAATCATGGTGGGTCCCTCATTATAATGGGTAGTTATTTGTCTGAGTTAGCAAGACTTTCCACTATTTCTATTGGTTGACAGTGTAAAACTGTTTTACACTGTCAATGTATTTAAATTAAATTCTTTTGTTGTTATTTAGTGGCTCGAATATTTTTTTGGGGTGGGCCTTATGTAGCACAGCTTATCATAATGAGTATCAGAGTATGTAATATCTTATTACTCTATGCTGAAATTGTAGGTGCATTATTGGCGCTAAGTTCCGAGCTTAAAACATGAACTTTAATTATTTTACCTTTTTAAAATTTCTATCTATATTTATATTTATATGGTAATCTATAAAGAAGAGATTATTTTTTATCAAATAGAGAAATGATTATCATAATTAAAGGTTAGACAGGTGTTATGTTTAAGGATGAAAACAGGCTTGGCTAGTCTAACCTTCGTCTTAAACAGTTTTGGCTTGTTTTAGAAGTACACAACTTGAGGATGTGGCATCTTTATTTAACATTTGATTTTTTATTTCTTTTATGGTCTTACATAATTTTTTTATTAAAGTCTAGCCTAACTTAAATTTGTATCCAAAGACATATGTAATAATAAGAAGGTATTTTAAATAAATTAACAAACTTATAATTAATCAATGAGGGATCTAGAGGGGGCAAAAAGGTAATACACAAGTATAATAAAAAATAAATTTAATAAAATAATAGAGACAAAATATGCATATATCTATATATTTCTAAGAAATTTTCTCAAGTTTTGGTGGGGCATGTGCTTCTAACCCTTTCAATATAGATCTCTCCTTGTACTTAACTATACCAACTGTTCATTGCGGCTGCACCTGCATTGATCATGTTTTGGCAAAGTGGTCATGATGCAACTTTGGCAAGTATATTGGTTTATGCAATTAACAAAATAATGAGAAGATATCATCCACACGAGGGTAGATCAAATACCAAGTAACCAACAAAAATGACTATCTAGACCAGAGAGATCGGATGAGTAAAGAAAAGTAAAAATCAAATAAACAAAAGAACAAAAATGCACTTAAAGATGACTTAAGTTATCTGGGATAGACACTAGCACTAATTGATTTTACCTAACCATGGACTTAGCTATCATGGATCTCAATCATCTAATTTTTACCTCAATTGATTAATGGTCGAACTCCCTAAATTAATTCTAAACCTTTTTCAAAGTCAAGTAATTCTTTTTATCAATAATTGATTGTCTAATCTCTTAATTACAAACTAATTAAGGAAAAGATTGAAGTTTTATGGATTCTTAACATGACTACATGAGTTGCATTTGCTTATATCTAGTTTTCGCTTAACTTACGATATTTATGATGATAAGCTTTATTTACAAACTTGCCTCTAGTTATTGCAAACCAACAAATCAGTTGAATGGTAGCCAATCATACACAAGCATTAAGAATAATCATAAACACTTAACCATTAACATAAAAAATTAAATAAAATCAATCCACAAGTAGCATCATCCCATAGTTGGATCCATCAATGCTAGGCAAAGGAGTTTAATTCATGATGGAATCACAAACAATATAAAGAAAAGAAGAAGAAATAGAAAAACCAAATGCCAAAAATTGCAATTTAGGATGAAAGTGGATCCTTCGTCTTGATATTGAGCTCTAGAATCCTTGAATCTTTGCATTAGCTCTCTAGGGTTGCCATTCTTCATCTCCCAGTGTCCAAAAAGTTCCCAATAATCCTTTAGAAGAGGCTTTTATAGCCCACAAATCCATAGCTTCACGTTCAAGAGGGATACAAAACTTTCTCATTTTATCGGGTCGTCATGCTCTAACACAGCGCTTGTGCTCTAGCATAATGCTCCAGGGCAATGCCTTGGGCAAAAATTCAAGCATTCTAATGTTGCTTGCACTTGAGCACGAGTGTTGCACTCTAGCCCAAGCTACTAGGTGTCAAATTCATCCTTTTTTGAGCTTTTCTTCTTCACTTAAGCCTTTATACTTGATATAAACATGCATAACTACTCTAAAAATGTGTAAACATGACTAACAAGTTATTAAATGTAACTAACTACCAAAAAGGACTAAAAGTATATAAATAAAAACTATAGTGCATGAAGTAACCTAAAACTACATGAAGAATCAAGCAAATATAACTCTCATTAGAGAGTTATCAAGTTAAAATCATATCGAATCGTGACATTTAATAATAAGCTTAAGTAAAAAAGAATTGTTGTAAAAAATAAAAGCTTTAGCTGTAAGCTCTAATACCCTTTAGAAACTATTAAGTGGTCTTTGAAGTACATCTTTAAGGTTTTTGATGGATAGCAAACCAACTCTTAATGAAAATCTTTTGTATGGACTAACAGTTTGCTTTAGTGTTTGGTTTGATTAAGCACAAATCATTCTATATACTTATTTGAGAGATTTAGATCACATAATGATTAATTTTCAAACAGATTCTCTAAGTTTCTTTCCTATCTTGAACGAAATTTAAAAGGAAAAAGCCTTTGGCAAAAGATCTGTCCTCTAAAAATCCTATCTTTCATAAAATGTTGTTTAGAAGTATCAAAAGGATATTTGTATATCATTAGAAGGATACCATGTCATCAGAAGGAATACAAGCACATCAGAAGGATGACATTTCCAAAAGGCTTGACTAAAAGGATGATCTCCAAAATGTTGGTCTAAGTGAAGAAGACCTCACTTTGATACAACTGTAGCAAGTATACCAAGTCATATAAGTAATATAGTAGTGAGAAGATATCATTCCCTCGAGAATAGTTCAAATACTGAGGTTAACTAATTGGATATCAAGTTGAGTAGGAAACGTAATAAAAGGTCATGAGCAAAAGAAAATACAAAATGAGCAATTCAAAGAAACAAGTAAAATAAACTATTCTGGATTAAACTTAATGACAAAATGTGTTAGGGCTACTAACTTCACCTACTCATTAACTTTGTTATCTTGAAAATCAATTATCTAATTTCTATTTCTCTATATTTATGGCCGGGTTCCCTAAATTAGTTACAAGTCTCTCTCAAGATCATGTAATTCTCTCTTAATTAATATGATTGCCTAATCTCTTAGCTCAACCTAGATTAAGGGAGAATAAGCTCTATGGATTCCCAACAAAGGCTACATAGGTCGCGTTTATCTATCTTTAGTTTTCGCTCAACCTATGGTGATTATGACACGAAGCTTCCTTTACAACTTCTTTCTTTTAGGTTATCGTAAAACATCAGATCAATCAAGTAGTAATCAAGTACTTAAAAGCATTAGGCATAGTCATAACACTAAATCACAAGAAAAACAAAAATTGGATAACATCAAAGCAAGATCCACATTATCAAGAGTGGCTGCATTAGTGCCCTAAAAAGAGCGACTTAATGAAAAAAGAAACAATAAGTGAAAAAGAAAGTGAAGAATTAAAGAAAGAATCCATGGATGACAAAAGAAGTGTAGAAAATAGGATGACACAAATCTCTCTGGCTTCTGTTAGGTTATAGAAACCTTTAATCTTCATCTCCAATGCTTCCAAGGTTCTTCACAGGAATTAGGGTTGTAAAAGTGACTGAAGAAGACCTAAAAATGACGTCCAAATCCTTTAAATATGTCCCAAGATCTTCTCCCACAAGATTGCTTCGAACAACTGAGTTTCCATATTTATCATAGCCGTGTTTGAGCACGTTATACTATGCTTGAGCGTGGTCCACTGGAACAAAACTTGTGCTCTTTATCTGGAGTTGCACTTGAGCACGGGGTTGCGTGCTAGAGCATGGTCCTTTTGCTAATACTGTAACTTTCTGTTTGACCCACACTCGAGCATGGGGTCATGTGCTCGACTGTGGTTTAGAAAATCTTGAAATTTATCTTTTCTTGATTTGGGTCTTCACACCTTGATTAAAATTGACCAATAATGAGTGAAAAAGTTCTAGAAAACATGTAAATTCAATATTAAGCTGTCATCATAACAAAACTCTTAATATGATGCTAAAATGATACAAAACTACTATCTATTATGCATGTAAGTCCTAAAACTTATATGAAAACACTAACAAATATAACTCTTATTGGAGAGTTATTACACTCTAAAAGCTTGCCCTGCATAACCCATAGATATTTTCTAAAGGTCAAACTTGACAACAAAGAGACTTAAGCAGCTAGTTTTCTTCTTTGATGATGTACTTGCTTGCTGAGAAAGAAGGCAACCTACATCTCTCTTTGATTTAAGACCTTTGGATATAAAAGCTCTAGGCTCAAGGTTTGAAGCCACAACAACTAGATTTTTGAAGTCTATATAAATCTTAATGACTAAGAAGAAAAGCTAGAATGTTGCTAATTGAACCTTAAGAGCTTTTGTCTTTCTTAACCTTCTGAACAATTCGAACATTTCTTTCTGAAGCTTCTTGAAAGAAAAATCTTCTCATTGCTTTATAATAGTAAACATCCTCTTAGCGAGACTTATGAAAAGTCACTCCGCTTTGTACGTAATTGATCTATACACCTTGAGTGTTTTAGTGTGACTGCTTATCACACATAAACCTTATTTCCTTTGATTGTAACCTGACCTGATAGTAGTCATTGTGAGCTTGGAGAAATTAGGACAATACTACTCGACTTGATTAGCTTGGAGAGGCTAGGAAAAGACTACTCAATTATAAGTTTGGAGAAACTTGTACAAGAATACTCATAATTATAACAATTTCAATTAGTTTGTTGAGGATTGGATGTAGGTAAGTGGTTTAGCTGAATCAGTATAAACCTTCTTGAGTGATCTTCTATCGTTTTCTTTTATTTATTGCCTTCATTATTTGTGTTTTAATCTCAATGTGCTTATTCTACTAGTTATCTTATTAAGTTGTTGTGCAAATAATAACTTTAGCTTCTAACATTAAATTGCTTTCACAAACCAAGTCTTTGAATTTGTTTAAAGTTTTCAGGTTCGAAAAAGTTTTAAAAAACATGATTTAACCCCCCTTCTCATGCTATTTCTGCCTTCAATTGGTATCAGACCTTGAACTCCAAGGTTGAGTTTCCTAATAGTTGCAGAGGTAAAAAGATCCTAAGATATAGTACAACAAATAATGCATATTGTTGAAGCACACTCTATTAATCATCCTCTATATTTCAATGGAGAGGATCCCCATTGGAAGGACAGAATGAGACTTTTCTTTGAGTGTACAAGTCTAGATATGTAGGAGATTATTGAGAATGGAGACTACATTCCAACCATTGAGTAGCTTATGCCTCATGTGTTTCTTTGATCCCGGACTAGCCTCTCCAATAGTTGTAAGAGATTCTTAGAAGTCAATTAAGCTGACCAACACAAGGCTAAAGTCCAAATGAAGACCAAGGCTAAATATCTTCTCACCTGTGCTTTGAGCAAAAGTGAGTATGACAAAATCATATCATGTGATTCTGCAAAGGAGATTTGGGACAGACTCCAAACTCTCCATGAAAGTATTGATCAAGTTAAAGAAACAAAGATCAATATGCTATTGCATCAATATGATATGTTTGGAATCTTTGGACCATGAAAATATTGATGATATGACAACAAAATTTATGCACATCATAAATCAGTTGAAGGAATTAGGAAAAAGATATTCCAATCTTTGAGATGGTCAGAGAGATCTTGAGAAGCCTGTCCAAGGCTTGGCGCCCTAAGATAACAACCATTCAAGAAGCCAAAGACTTGAATGTGCTTAGCCTTGATGCTCTCATTGGGTCTTTTAAGACTGATGAGATTAAGTTTAATGAAGCATATAAGGAGAACAACAAAAAAGGGAAATCTATTCCCCTAAAGTACACTCAAAGAAGATCTACTTCTTCTAAGGCAATGAAGGCTTCAGAAGAAACATACAAAGAAGAGGAACTTTCTAATGATGAGGATGAGGAAGAGAAAGATGAGATTGCTTATATCGCCAAGAAAATCTCAAGAGCATATCAGAAGGATGAAGAAGAAAGGAATGGCTCCCAAGAAGGATAGGAAGGGAAAAACAAAGTAGAATGAGATCGTCTACTATGAATGCAAGGAGCTTGGACATTTGAGATCTGAATGTCCAAAGCTAAAGAAAAGCTCCAAAAAAGAAAGCAACTAAGAAGAAAACCATGATGGCTATATAGGAAGACCTAGATGAGAAGTAAGAAGGCACAAAATCTCAAGAAGAAAAGGAGATAGTTGCTAAGCTCTGCTTCGTGGTAGCTATAGTCTCTGATGAAGAGACTAAGGTAATGGATTCTAAATTAGAACCTTCTTATAATGATCTCTAAAAGGCTTATGATGAGTTTCTGGATGATTCTCAAATGCTTTCTTCTCATTACACCTCTTTAAAGAAAAGTTTTCAAAAATTGTCCCTTGAGTTTGAAAACCTTAAATCAGAGAAAGAGAAGCTGAGGCATGAAAAAGATGAGCTTTCAAAAGAAAATGACCTTCTTAAGAAGGATGTAAATGCCTTAAAAGCTTAAGTATTTGAATCTACTAAAAAAACATCTTCTAATATTTCTAAACTTCAAAGAACACTTAAGCTTCTCAAATTTGATCTTCAGAAGAGGGTAAATGGCTCCAAGAATCTTGATTTGATGCTTGGAAGTCAAAGACCATATTTGGAAAATTCAAGACTTGGCTATGAGAAGGAAGATAATGAAAATGTAACCAAAAACTTTCAAAACAAAGTTCCTGTTTGTATTTATTACTTTAAGAATGGTCACTTTTCTGAGAAATAGTTTTCCAAAAAAAAAAAGGCAAAGAAACAAAAAGTGAAAAACCCAAAATGGTAACTAACCCAAGAGGACCTAAGAAGATATAGGTACCTAAGGTGAAGAATGTTTCTGATGTAGGTATATCTTAAGTCACATCATCAGAAAGAGTCAAAGTGATATATGGAAAGTGATTGCTCTAGACACATGACTAGAAATAGATTGTAGTTCAGAAACCCCAGACCTAAGGATAGAGGAGTACTAAAATTTGCTAATGAAATCAAATTAAAGATCATTGGTATAGGTAATGTTGGTAAGAACAACTCTGACTTGATTACTGATGTTATGTTGGTTGAAGGATTGACTCGCAACCTCCTGAGCATCAGTCAGTTTTTGTGACCAAGGCTACAAGGTTGTGTTTGAACCTTCTAGATGCATATAAAAGACTCCACATTAGATAAAATTATTCTTATTGCTAAAAGGCATGATAATACTTATATATTAAATCTAGATAACCTTTTAGATCAGAATGTAAAATTCTTAGCATCCTTTGTTGATGAAAAGTGGATATGGCATAAGAAACTTGGTCATGCTCACATGAGATAAATCACTAAGATTTCTCAAAAGAGCTTGTTAAGGGTTTATCCAAGATTAGATAAGACAATGACTCAACCTATGAATTCTGCCAAGAGGGTAAACAAATCAAGAGTTCTTTCCACAGGAAAAATGTAGTTTCAACTACAAGGCCACTTGAGCTTTTACATCTTGATCTCTTTGGATCAACTAGAATTACTAGTTTAGGTGGTAAGAAATATGGTTTGATTATCGTGGATGGCTTTTCTAGATTTGAAGACATAAGGATGAAGCTTGTGAAGCCTTCAAAGTGCTTTCAAAAAGAGTTCAAAATGAAAAAAGTTTTCGTATCTTATCTATCAGATCCAATCATGGTGGTGAGTTTAAAAACCATGTTTTTGATAGTTTTTATAATGAAAATGACATTTCTCACAATTTTTCTTCTCCTAGAACTTGTTGAAAGGAAGATTAGATCTTTGCAAGGAATTGGCCAAACCATGCTTTTAGAAAATGGTTTATCAAAAGGTTTTCGGGTAGAAGCAGTTAACTTTGTTTGCTATATTCAAAATCGTGTTTTTCTAATGCCAATACTCAAGAAGATCATCTATGAATTATGGAAGGGAATGAAACCCAACATATCTTATTTCCATGTATTCAGTTCATAATGTTTTACCCTTAATACAAAAGACAAGCTGTCAAAGTTTGATCCTAAATCTGATCCTAGTGTGTTTTTCTATGTCTAAAGCTTACAAGGTATACAATAAGAGAAATCAGATGGTGGAAGAGACAATACACATCACCTTCACAGAAAAAAAGAAGGATCTGGACTAGAACATTCATGACTTGGAAGAAGACTTAGAGGATTTGTCTCTAAATAATAGATCACAAAATAAAAACTCCCTTTAGATAACCATAACAGATGATAATCCTAAGCTTTCCCTGCCTTATCATGTTACTGATGATATTCCAAAGGATTATGATGTATCCCTCATAAAGAGAAGATACATTGGTATAACGGACTAGAGAACCTTCTCAAGGAGTCAGAACTAGATCTTTATTCAAATCAAAATCAAACATGGCTTTGATCTCCGAAATCCAACCTAAATATATTGATGAAGCTCTTCAAGATCAAAGTTGGATAGAAGCTATGTAAGAAGAGCTCAATGAATTTGAAAAAAAAAAAAAAGCAAAGTCTGGACTCTGGTTCCACTGCCTAGAGAGCATTTTCTCATTGGCACAAGATGGGTGTTAAGAAACATACTTGATGAAAGTGGAAAAGTGATAAAAAATAAAGCAAGGTTTATTGCTCAAGGATATAATCAACAAGAGGGAATTGACTATGATGAGATATTTGCTTTTGTTGCAAGATTGGAAGCCATCAGAATGTTGCTTGCTTTTGCAGCATACAAAGGTTTTGTTCTCAATCAAATGGATGTAAAATCTACTTTCCTTAATTGTTTTATCTCTGAAGAAGTGTATGTTAAACAACATCTAGGTTTTGAAAATAAAACCTTTCCTCACCATGTTTTTAAACTGTCAAAAGCTTCGTATGGTCTAAAACAAGCTCTAAGAGCTTGGTATAAGAGACTTAGCTCCTTTCTGCTTAAAAATAGGTTTAAAAGAGGAAAAGTTGATACAACCTTGTTTATCATGCATGAGAAAGATGATTTCCTTATTGTTTAGATTTATGTAGATGATATTAATTTTTGGTGCTACTAATCAAAATCTATGCAAGAGTTTTTCTAAACTTATGCAGGGAGAATTTGAGATGAGCATGATTAAAGAACTTAAGTATTTTCTATTTCTAAAAATTAAGCAACAGAAAGATGGGATTCTCATTCATCAAGAAAAATATACTAAGGATCTGCTTAAGAGGTTTGATATAGACTAAGAGTATTAGCACTCCGATGAATCATTCTCAAGTTCTAGAAGTTGATGAGGAAGGAGATAAAGTTTTTGATAAACTTTATTGAGGTATGATTAGTTCACTACTTTATCTCATAGCTAGTATATTTGACACACAATTAAGTGTGGGTATTTGTGCTAGATTTCAATCTAACCCAAAGCAATCACACTTAAATGCTATCAAAAGAATTTTGAGATATTTAGTAGGTACTACTAATCTTGGTTTTTGGTATAAGAAAGGTATTTTTACGTGATGTTATAGGTTATTGTGATGCTGATTTTTTTAGAGACAGAGTTGAGGGAAAAAGGACAAATGGTTGTTGCTATTTTCTTGGGAAATCCTTAATCACTTGGTCAAGTAAAAAGCAAAGCACCATTGCTTTCTTAACTACAAAAGCTAAATATGTATCTGCAGCAAATTGTTGTAGTCCAATTATCTGGATTCAGCACTAGTTGAAGGATTTCAACTTAAGGTATACCAAAATCTCTATTTTATGTTATAATACTAGTGCTATAAATCTTGCAAAGAATCCCATTCAACATTAATTCTAGATCAAAACATATTGATATTAAGCATCATTTTATTAGACATCATGTTCAGAAAAGAGATATTGAGCTAAACTTTGTAAATATAAAAGATCAAATAGCTGATATATTTACAAAACCTCTAATTGAAGATTAGTTCTGTTATGTCAAGAACCTCTTGAACATGACTAATTTCTGATCATGCATTCACATCATATGCATTCATTAGAATGTATCCCCCTTAAGCCTCTGAAAAAACTTAAAAGCTGAGATTGCACTACCAAGTGTCTTTCTCTTTTAAAGAATGCATCTCAAGAAGTAATCAGAAAATTCAGTTTAGAATAGTCTTTAGAATTAGTTCAAAAAACTTAGTTCATAATGGTGTTTCAGAAAGGGTTCATCAGAAGATGATCAGAAAACACTTCAAAAATCATGTTCGGAAAGTTAGTTCAGAAAAGTAACTTAACCTTCTAGTTAGAAGGGTAAATTAGAAAAGACAAGGCAGTTTCAAAACGTGAGTTACTCAAGTAACTTCCCACATTATCATATTTCAATGAAGTGGGAAAGTCAAAAGTTGTCTTTACACAAAATGCCATTATTTTAGTCCTAAAACCTTTCATATTGCTATGACCCTTGGTGATTTTTTTTAAGCAACAAAATTATATACCTTCTCTAAACCCTGTTCTCTTTCTTAGTTACTAAAACCCTTCAAAAATTCAATGGTAACACCTTTAAATTCAATGGTAACACCTCTCTAAGCCCACTGTTCATACGTTGTTCATCTTTACAAAAATTCAAACTTTAAACACCTTTCTACCTTCACCTTCAACTTACCCAAACACATCCTTTTTTCATGCAAGCTCCAACCTTTCTTGCACACTAATATGGTTGACAAGGGTAACCAAAGCGTCCCTTACATCTTCGATGATGAAGAAATGCAAGAAAACTTCGAGAGAAATTTCTTTAGAAGGCCCATTGTTAGAGGTAGATGCTTTCACTTAGAAAACTTCACCTCCCTCCCTGAAGTGTACAACGTCTTCGAGTTTCAGGGCTAGGTAGATTTTCTAAGGATCTCAGAGGACATTTACACAAGGAGTTGTCCCTGCCTTCTACAACACCCTAAATGCCTCGGACAAGGACAACACTTTCACTTAGAAGCATAGTGAGAAGTTTTGAACTTCAAGTTCTGCCTTCTGATATCACAAAAATCGCCAACACACCCAACATGGTGAAGAAAATTGGCGGGAGGAACTTGGTGCTATCGAGAAAGATGTTGCAAAAACTCTCACAAGAAAAGGAAGTATGAAAGTAAAAGATATTTGAACATCTCATTTATTCACTCTTGTTGGGCTGGTTATTCTGTCGTTCAATGCATTGTGTTCCAAGGAGTCACAACACAGATGTAATGAGTAAGGTAGATCAAATGATGATGTTCTATTGCATGACCAGAAGAAGGATCAATCTGGTGATCAATCTAGTGAGACTAATTCTTGATTTTATCATTTTCGTTGTTGGTGCTGAAAAGAGAAAATATGCCACTTGGCCCTATAGCATGTTTCTGACAAAGGTCTTCGTCAAGGCATAGCTTCCTTTGGATGGTGAAAGGTGTGACTAGAAGAGACCAACCATCACATTGAAGACTTTTTCAACTCTGGGTTTAAAGCCCAAAGATAAGGAAAAAGAAAAAGAGATCAAGAAGAAGAAAGATGATGTTATTGTTGCTATCTTTGTGGTGCCTAACACCAAATAGTCCAAATCAAAACCTCTTAAGGAAGGAAAGAAAAAGAAGATAAGGAGAGAAAGAAGCCTCTCTCCCATTCCAAAAGAAAGGAGAAGCAAGAGAAGGTTGCTGAAACTTACTGAAAAATCATGTTCTTCTTCAAAGGTTAATGATGAGGTATTTATAATTGTTGCAGGCCCCATCAATGTGGCTAATATTGAGACTATTACACAAGAAAGAACCTTGATGATAGAAGCTAATGTTGATATTGTCCTTGCTTTTGAAGCTGCACTCATCTCCACTTCTATTTAGAATCAAATGTAAGCTTCTCAAGATGCTCCTAGCACCAAACTACTGCCAATGCTATTGACTGGTAGGCCTAAGTTTGACAAAACAACATCTAAAACTGTCTCTGAATCTGCCAAGTCTTTAGCTGCTCACACTGACAAGGTACCTTTTGAAGAGCATGTATTAGCTCTTGCTCATGCCTTTCCAAGTGCCAATGAGATTCTAATGGATCTTCTCTTAGCTAATCAACAAACCATCATGGCAAATCAACAACAGCTAATAACAAATCAACACGCCATGGAAAGAAGTATGGACAAGTTGGAGAGTCTCATGCTGTAGTTAATAAGAGAACTTCAAAAGGGAAACAACTAGGGCAATCAGTAATGGTCTTCCATGATCCTTTACCATCTTTTGCTAATGTCAAAAGGGGGAGAAGATAAGAGAAGATTTGATTGAGGGAGAGCTAGTAACTAGAAAATATTCATTTTTCATTTTTGCACATTTTGCGTGCTTATTTTTCATATTTATTTCTTTTTCATTTTCGTGTTTCATAAGAATAATATTTTCACATAAGTTATCTTTTAGTTTCTGTTATGATATCTAGTTATCCACTCTTTGCTCTGATATTTATTATAGTTTCATTGCTTTGATATCTATCTTTATTCTTATTACTCTAATATTTGACTATTTTTGCTTTGATTATTGATGCGGCTCTGGCAAGTATACCGAATCGTACAAGTAATAAAGTGATAAGTAAAGTATCGTTCCCATGAGGATAGATCAAATACCGAAATAGTCTAAGGGAATAACTATTTGGATAGAATGGAATTACTGATGAGGAAATTAAAATTTAAATAAAATAAAAAAATAAAAAAATACTAATGCAAAAAATTCTAGTAGTATGGATAAATGCAATGGGATGGATGCTAGGGCTAATTAATTTCACCTATTGCGGACACATTTGCTATAAATTTTTGTTAATCAGTTCCTATCCTAATTGACTTACAATCAGTTCCCCTTAATTTATTCCTAGCCTCTCTCGAGGTCAAGCGATACTCTTTATCCTAAACTAATTGTCTAATCTCTTAGCACAAACTAATCTAGGTAAAGGTTGAAGCTCTATGGGTTCCTATAGTATTTGCATGAACAGCGTTTGTCTATCTCTAGTTTTCGCTCAGCTCACGGTATTTATGTTAAGAGGCTCTATGCACAAACCCTCTCTCAAGTTATTGTAAATCCCCAAATTAATTAATTGGCGATCAAGCAATTAAAAGCATTAAGAACAAACAAAAACACTAAGCAATAGAGATAGAAAACAAGATTAACATTAATCCATGAGTAAACTTGCCATACAAAAAGGGTCCATTAACGCCTTAGCAAAAGAAAATTAGTTCATAACTGAAGAAAAAAAAGCAATAAAAGAGTGTAAAGATGAGAAGATAGCAGAAACAAAAGCCATAAAGTATTGAAGCTAGAAACAAGAGATTTGTAAGAATGTGGATCTCTCCGTGTTGAACTTGAGCTCTAGAATCCTTGAATCTTCGCCTTCAATCTCTTTGGAAGAAGTCTTCTATCTTGGGAGGTGTTTGAAAGTGTCTAGGGATCCTTTTTCTAACCTTATGTGTTGCCTTTTATAGTCTACGGATCCTTTTCTCGAATATTGGCCCAAACCAGCAACTTGCTACAAACGGCGTTGCGCTATAGCGCAAGGCAGCGCGTTATAGCGCACTTGCCTAACAGTGCTAACTATTTTTGTACATTTCCAAGCTCTGTACCAGTCAGAATAGTTGGAATTTGGCCTCAGAGGTAGAAATAGCGATTGTAGATCTTTGAATAAGCTTTCCAACGCAATAAGAATCACCTCAATCGGAGTTTTTGCATCTCAAGATATAAGTGAAAGAGTGATAAAAGGTCAGACTTGACAACATCAGAAATAAGATAAAGCTTCAATCATGTTTCGCCTTTTCGCCTAGAAGACTCAAGAACTGGAAAAGGTGTCCAATAACAAAGTTGAAGATATTCTTCCCTTTTTTCCAAAGAGTGTTGAACCATCATAATCCAAATTCTAGAGAGCTAGATATTGAATTTTCAATGCTGAAAGATCTTGATTTTATGCAAGATAAGCTCTCTCATGGCTTCAAATTCCAACTTGAGTGCTTCTACCTAATAACAATAGACCAAAAGCATAAATAAGTATCTAAAATATAAGAAAATAATAGAAAATAAAAGTACTACCTAATCTAAACTACTTAATGAAAATAAAATAAAATATTAACTAAAGTAAATAACTATATCCTAAATTAAATAAAAATTAACTAAAAATATAACTCACTGCAAGGAGTTATCAATTATAATATGAATTATGAGTTGCATCTTTTGATCTGATACTTGTTCTATTTCATCTTTGTGATGTATCTCATATGCTTTGATTTCTTAGTTTTATTACGATGCTTTGAGAAAAATGGTTAATTTGGATGTTTTTGATGATTTAAGAATAATCACTATATTATCTTGAAATGTCTGAATGATATAAAAAATTAAAATCAACTTCAAAAGTATGAATTGAAATTAGAAATATAAAAGCAATTCCAATCGTACAAATGCTTATGCGCTTTTAAGTTTTATTCTATAAACAAAAGCTATTCTTAAGCATTGGTTTGCCATCATAAAATTAAAGGGAGATTGTAAGCTCTAACACCCTTCAAAAGCCACTAAGTGATCTTTGAAATACATCTTTAAGGGTTTTGATGGATAACAAACTAACTCTTAATAAAAATCTTTTGTATGGACTAATGGTTTATTTTATTGTTCGGTTTGATTAAGCACATATCACTCTGCATGCTTATTTGAGAGAATTGGATCATGCGACAATTAGTTTTGAAATAGATTCTCTAAGTTTCTTTCCTATATCTAACACAATTTAAAAAGAAAAAGCCTTTGGCAAGAGAATCTATCCTCTAAAAATCCTATTTCCCATAAAAAGATATTTGGAAGCATCAGAAGGATATTCATATATCATCGAAGGATACCATGTCATGAGAAAGAGCATAAGCACATCAGAAAGATGACCTCTCTAGAATGTTTAACCTATAAGGTGATCTGTATAATGTTGGTCTAAGTGAAGAAGACCTTACTCTCAAAACTTGCCCTACACAATTCATAGATATTTTTTAAAGGTCAAATTTGACAAGACAGAGATAAAAAATGAGCACTAATACTCTGAAAAGCTGGTTGACTCAAATGGCTAGTTTTCTCTTTGATGATATACTTGCTTGCTAAGAAAGAAAACAGCCTACTTTTCTCTTCAGTTTAATACCTTTGGATTTAAAAGCTCCATAATAGCTAGATTTTTAAAACCTGTATAAATTTTAAAGATGAAGATGAAGAGCTAGAATATTGCTAATTAAAAATCTTTAAGAGTTTTCATCTTTTTAATCTTACGAACAACCAGAAAGTTTCTTTCTTTAGCTTCTCAAAAGAAAAATCTTCTCATTACTTTGTAATAGCAAACATCCTCTTAGGGAGACATGTGAGAAGTCACTTTACTTTATACTTAACTAATCTATACACCTTGAGTGTTTTAGTGTGAGTGTTAATCAAACACAAATCTTAAATCCTTTGATTATAACTTGACTAGATAGTGGTCATTGTTAGTTTGGAGAGGCTAGGACAATACTACTCAACTTAATTAACTTTGAGAGGTAAGGAAAAGACTATTCAGTTCTAAGTTTGGAGAAGCTTCTACATGAATTCTTGTGATTATAAAAATCTCCACTAATTTGTTGAGGACTGAATGTAGGCAAATGGTTTGACCGAACCAGTTTAAATCTTCTTGAGTGATCTTGTATCTTTTTCTCTTATTTATTGCCTTCATTATTTGTGGTTGTATCTCTATGTGCTTATTTGGCTAGTTATCTTATTAAGTTGTTGTGCAAATAATAGCTTTAGCTTCTAAGCGTTAAACTGCTTCTACAAACCAAGTCCAAAGACTTGAGAAAGTTTTTTTAAAGTTTTTAAGTTCGAAAAAGTTTTAAAAAACACGATTCAACACCCCTTCTCGTGCTATTTCCACCTTCAATAGCTTTGGACCTATTAGTAAGAGTTCTATATCAATATGAGTATCATTGAGAGGTGGATTGTTAATTATGAGCCACTTAGGTAAGGTCAGAGTCAAATCAAATTGTAACGCTATGTAATAGACTTCAATAAAAAAGAGTTACACCTTAACTAAAACATCTAAACTTTAGCCTAATGATAAAAATTTGCTCCTAATACTAATATAATTACAATTAAACATGTAAGCATGCCTTTAAAATAGACTAATAAAGCTAATACTAAGTTTATACCTTTAACTTTTCTAAAATTATAAAATTTATGAATGATAACAATAATACATATTTAGTTATTTAGGCCAATGTGTCAAGCTTTAAAAGTCTTTTTAAACATCCTCTTTTTTTTTTTTTTTAACTATGTATGCTTTCAATAATAATAATAATAATAATAATAATAATCATCTAGCTTGTATACTACATCGGCTAAGCCTAATACGCCTTAAATCGTAGGCTTCTAACAGAGCATATAACTTATTTTAACTTCAAAACATATTGTGCATGGTAAAAATAAAAAATCTTTCAAGGTAAGGCATTTTAACAATGGAAAATTACCATAAAGGAAAAGCAATGGAAAATTTTCTTTTCATCATAAACCAGAAATCATCTTTAATTGCCCCAATATATTTTCTAGGAAATGGCTATGGACATAGTCAAACATTTCAGCTTGTGAAACATGTTCCTCCTTCAAC
The DNA here is from genome assembly GCA_031439595.1 of Pterocarpus santalinus. Classification (NCBI taxonomy): domain Eukaryota; kingdom Viridiplantae; phylum Streptophyta; class Magnoliopsida; order Fabales; family Fabaceae; genus Pterocarpus; species Pterocarpus santalinus. The sequence continues at coordinate 13,505 of JAVHNO010000028.1, read as the reverse complement.
CAATGCTCAAAACTAGTTCGTGGGTTATAGATTGCCATAAGGCCCAATGTAACATCCTGATTTCCAAGTTCCGACTTCGTCATCAGGATTGATCAATCCCAATTTCCGACTTCACCTTTGGATTTCAATAGGATGACTATTTCCGAGTTCCGAATTCATTTTGGCCAATTTCCGACTTCACCTTTGAAACTCAGATAAGAAGATTATTTCCGAGTTCTGAGTTCGCCTTCGGATTCCACATAAATTTCGACTTCACATCCTGTCCGACTTCCGATTTAATCTTCAATTTTGATTATGACCGATTTCCGAGTTAGAGGTATATTGGGCATAATTTCCGACCTCCGACTTAAAGTGGCATAATTTACTACTTCACAACTTCCGACTTCATGGCTCAAAGGTAATTATACACGGGTTCCGATATAATCAAATGTAAGATATCGACTTCCGAGTTTAAGTACTTGGGTTTGGAAATGTGACTCGAATTTCCGAGTTCCGACCTTAACGTTGAACTCAATTGGAGTGGACACGAGTTCGAACCCTTGAGCCAATTTCCAGTCACACGAGTTCCGATATCGGATTTTCCATCCAGCATTGGTATTCCCGAGTTCAAATAGGGAGTTCCGAGATTATAGGATTGCCAGCTGCATGACTTCCGAGCTCAGACCTTGATACAAGATTTCCTCAAGTCACAACGAGATGGGACGAGTTACGACATACGACTTCAGCTCCAGTCTCAACTGGGATAACATGAGTTCCGACTTAAGGTGTAATAGAGATGAGCTCCGATTTCAGATAGAACAGAAGCGTATTCCAGTTTTTGGATGACGTGGAGAGCAATTTTGACACAAAAGTGAGAGACATGGCCGAACTTCAACCACAAAATTTCAACCAATCAACACCACAACTTTCATGTATTTAAATCAGACTCTTCTCTTCATTTCGGTCTGATTTACGTTCCCCTTCCCAGCCTTCTTCTCCTTCCCTTCTCTCAATCAACTCCATTACTCCTTCAAGCATAGCAAGGTTCTAACACTCCAAGTTCCAGCACTTAGCCAAATCTTGCTCCAAAGAGGTAGGATTCTACTTCTACTCTTGAATTCCTTGCCCTATGATTGCATGAGATTGAACTCTTCTTTGTGTATTTGATGAATTATTGGATGTATTATGATGAATAGTAGATTTTGAATTAGAATTATGATTAGAAGGAGAAAATTAGAAGAAATGGATGGGTTGGGATGCTGCCTGAGTGAGAATTCCACGGCAGTCCGTACGACGGAGTGTATGGCGCCGCCTACAATCGGTCAAATCCGATGAAACCATTTTTAGATGAAAGTAGACATTCATGGATTTCCATAGATATATCATATAAGGTTATTGACGTAGTATTGAGAGAGATATGAATTTTTGAAGTTTGACCTAGGGTTTAGGATTTTCATCCGGGCAGGGTGACATGAGGAGGGTATAACTCACCCTATACAACTCCAAATCGAGTGAAACGAATTTTGTTAGAAAGCTTACACACAGGGGAACACCCCAATATAAGATTCCGAGTTTGTTATGGTCCCAATTGTTCCCAGTGATTCGAGGAAGTTGTCCTATGTCCAATCTAGGCCAAAACAGAGTAGCTCAGGAAGGTAGAATTTCAGGACTTATAACTCGAGGTATACTTAAGCAAATGGAGTGAAACTTGTGGCAAATGAAAGGTTGTCCTGTTAGCTTCAATATGAGACCGATTTTGCATGATTTGAGCTTAGTTTCTATTTTTAGTGAATTTATACTTCCAGGAGTGTAACTCGGGTTAGTGACTGAACGAGTTGAGGTAAGATTTAAATATCTTGAGTTATATGGATCAAAATGATATGGGACCAAGGAGGTTAGAAAGTAGACATATAGAGCTATGATATATCCAAATTTCAGATCTAAATGAGTTGAATAGAAATAAAAGTGGATCATATGAAATTCGGGCAGAACCGAATAGAAAGTAGCAGAATGGCCAACGTGATAGTTTCACAAAGTGACCCAATTGAAGATTACACAAGTATTAGGGAAACATATAAAGTTTGAGTTGAGGATGGCCAGTTTGATATTGATATATATATATATATATATATATATATATATATATATGTGTTAAGTTGATTATGTTGTTATGACTGATTTGGTTCGTGAGAGTCGTGGCACATAATTATTCATGGGGAAACTGACTTAGATCTAAGTATGCTGCCGGGACTAATTTAAGTAGAGTCTAGGGACCATGAGTGTCTAAATTACAAGGAATTTATGATATGAAATATATGAGAATAAATCAAGAAGCAGTAGGATGTGAGGTATATGAGAAATACGATGTAGCATATGTAATGAAAGTACATTTAGCATGACTATGCTTGGCAACGCATGAGAATGAAAAGATATAAGTATATTAAGTGTGAACATGAAGATGTGAATTCCCTTGTGGGTGAGTCGGTGTGACAATGGTCACGAGTTGAGCTGACAAGCTTACTCCAAGGCCAGGCTACCCAAGGGCAGTAAAGGTTAAAGAGTAAAGACTTAAAGTCTAAAGATTTAAGTATATGCCCCACTCACATCGTGCATGGCAGCGACCTGACTAGTGTGTGAGAATATGGGGTAGGACTTACATGAGGCATGGCATGACCCAGCTAGTGTAAGTACCGAATGACGATCCTATATTCCTAAGGAACGTGACATGGCGATCACGCTCTAATGGGGTATGACATGGCGATCATACTCTGGAATATAGCATGAAGATCCCAATTTCCTAAGGGACGTGACATGGCGATCACGCTCCGACAGGGTATGACATGGCGATCATACTCTGGAATGTGGCATGTAAAGATATAATGATGAGTCTATATTCCTAAGGAACGTGACATGGCGATCACGCTCTGATGGGGTATGACATGGCGATCATACTCTGGAATATAGCATGAGGATCCCATTTTCCTAAGGAACGTGACATGACGATCACGCTCTGATGGGGTATGACATGGCGATCATACTCTGGAATGTGGTATGATGCTGCACTTGAGGACGACGATACGTAACGCTCAAGTGTAGACAGATCCAAGCACCCTAGGGACGGCGATAATGTAATGTCTAGGTGTCTTAGAATGAAAGAAAAGTAAAATTTTATGTGTATGTATGAATTCCAGAGCAAGTTAAGTGAGGTACAGATGTGATGTTCCCATTAGATTAATGCTATGTGCGGTTTATATGTTGAAGTTATTATCCATGGTATTATTCATGAATTAATCTTGTGTACACTTTCCCAAAGGACCAGTATGTGAGTAAAAATGAACTTTGCTTCGGATAAAACATTTTTTGAAATGTAAAATTAAACCGTTTGTGCAGCATGTTCACCTTTTTCAAAGTAAACCGAAGCAAACTGGAGACGACCATGATGACACTATGTATGAAAATTAGAGAATCCTACTGGGAATTTTATAATTCTCACTCCTATTTCCATGTTGTCTTCAGATAATTGTAGAAGTTTCCGAAGACGGCCGAAGTTGCTATCAGATGAGGTCCACTCAGTAAATAAGAATACTCCAGGGTGTGGTGCTATGACTTAAGCATAGTACTGTGCTTGGGAGGGTGTTACATTAATGGTATCAGAGCAGTTCAATCCTCCCCGGACCTGAGGATTTGGACTGACTAATGCTTCAAAGGTACTCTGGAATCTTTAGAAAATGAGAGAATGTCATGCGACTAATCTTATCTGTTTAGATAAGATATAGGATAGGAAATTAAATTAGAAACGCATGACCGCCTAACTGTGATTGTTATTGGTTGCTGTCACACTTAACTTACTGTTGAGCCTGATCAACTCAATGCTTTGTTGTGTGTGACTAGGAACTAATGGCTTCCAGAGGGCGTGATAGGCCACGAAATAGATCCACTCCAGAAGATCCTGCTAATTTTATGGACACGATGCGTGAAGTGGCTCAAGTAATGCGGGAGCAAGCATTTGCAGACTCATCAGATAATGAACCAGTTGGGTAGGCGGCCCGAGGCCAGCCATGGAGGTAATCCACATGGCCTAGGAGCAGACTTGGATTATCTTAAATTTGCTGAGTTTAGAAAAGCAAATCCGCCTAGTTTCCGAGGAGCTTTCGACCCAGATAAAGCCGAGGAATGGGTCAAAGCAATGGAGAAGATCTTTTCTGTCTTGGCACGCGATCAGCAGTGGCCTTTGCCACTTATATGTTGGAAACAGACGCCGAGTTTTGGTGGAATGGCGCAAAAAGGCTGTTGGCAGAACACCACGTTGATATCACTTGGGACATATTCAAAGAGGCATTCTATCAGAAATATTTCCCTGCATCGATGCGAAATGCTAAGGAATTGGAGTTTATGAAGCTTCAACAAGGAAACATGAGTGTTTCAAAATATATTGCTAAGTTCGAAGAACTTTGTAAATTTTCCACCATCTACCAAATGAATCGGATGAGGCGTGGAAGTGTGTCAAATTTGAAGGGGGATTAAGGGAAGATATCCTTGTAGCAATAGGCCCTATGGAGATCAGGGATTTTCCTATTTTGGTAAATAAGTGCAGACTTGTGGAAGGCTATAATAAGAATTGGAGATTGCCCAATCTGATGTTTATGGAAAAAGGCCAGCACCTGAAAACCAGGAACTCGAATATGCCTCACCACCAAAGAAGCAATTTCACGTTAGTAAATATGAGGGCAAGCAGCTACAGGAATCAGTGGTCAAACAATGATGTTCGAAGTGTGGGAAGAATCACGGAAATAAACCTTGCCTGGTTAAACGGTATGCGTGTTTTAGATGTGGCAAGCCAGGACATATGATTCGAGAATGCCCTGACCACTAACCACCGACTCCTAGACCGCAATGTTCGGGAAAGATTTTCACTATAAATACGAAGGAGGCGACACCCCGAAGGAGCCATGGCGAGAATTAGGGATAAACCAGAATAAGGAATTGGCTAATTTAGTTCTAGCCAATCCTATTATGCTGAGTGGTTTTACATCTACTATGTGTTTGTATGTGAACCTTACTTACACTATTATAATTATAACAAATTTTGAGAAATTCGTCTAATTACACGTTATATCAAAATAGAGGCGCGATTATTCACGGTGCGAAAATGAAGTAAAGTTACACGAATAACCCGAAAGCATCCTTTAAAGTAAGGGCAAGATATTTCCTATTAACTAGAAGGTTAGGGCGGCACATGAAGCAAGCTTGGTATTCCTTATCCGTTAAGGGTAAAGGAGGTATCGGAAGATCAGGTTACACCGGGGCTCTATTAATCCTAGTCATTATGAGCACCATATGATGCGATTATTTTCAACATTAGTAAAGAGATGCAGTCATCTGGAGGAGAAATGCGAGATGTAAAGGTCGTCGTTGAACATCATTATGAATGTTATCAGTGGGGGAAACTTGAGAAGAAGTGTATCCAAATTCAGGTAAGAATAACAAGGAGTCAGAGTGTGTAATGGATCCCGACAAGACGAGATAGCAGTGTTATAAGAGGCCATAACGAGCCAAGACCAAGATAAGCTTCTACACAAATAATAGGATATTACAAGAGAGAGAAAGAGGCAGCCTCGATTTTCGAGTGGCCTATTAATCAGTATAAAATTATGGTACAGGCAAGAGATTGTACTGGATAACAAATTAGGTAGTCTTTTCACCAGTAAAAAGCGCAACCAACCCGATGCACCCTAAACAGGACTGGGGGATGCACCAATATGAAATTGAAAGGTTTGGGAATATGTCCCATCTTGGTTTAAGTTACAATACAAGATCGAGGTAAGTCCGTTAAGTCTTCATACTCGAAGCTAGATTAGATACGCACATAGTAGCGCTAACGTACCGAATCTCATTAGTACCCTATGGTTAAGCGTGCTTGGGTAAGAGTAATACTGATATGGGTGACCTTCTGGGAAGTCTCAGTGTTGTAACCCAACAAAGAGACAAGACTATTAGTTCTTTCTCTCATATTGGGTAATCGCACCTGGGCACAAGATATTGCGATGAATAATAAAAAGGTCTAGTAATGAAGAGAGATATAGAACTTGACCACTAAGGCTAATATGCATGGAGGCTAACCACTAATGGGGACAATAACTTTGGGGAACTGCAAGACTTCTTAAGTTAGCATTAAAAGATTCGAAGAAATAGATAACATCACATCAAATGAGGAACCCCCGTGTTATTAAGGTAAAGAAGATAGGCAAGGTAGGATCCTTGCAAATCAATATGGAAGCAAAGCTGCTATTTCCTCTTTCCCCATCTAGTTGATCCTGTTTGAGGAAATAAACTCATGAGGAGCACTAAGAATTTTTGTAGAAAAGACAGTCTGAGACCTTTCTAACGCACATTGAGACCCGCAATAAAGCTTATAAAGAAGAAGAAATTCTAAGACGAAGCTCCTACCTATAATTCCAAAGAGGAACTTTTTGAAACTTTATAAGGGTCGTGTCGAGAATGCTGAGAATAATTGGATTTTACTTATGATCTTTGGTATCCGATAATCTAAGTTGAGCCACAAATTTAAGAAGAATTCATAAGGGAATTCCTCAGCATAATCTTATGACTTGTTAATCATATGTTCACTGTAAGGAAGCGTGCCCTTTTCGGGAGCTAGTAGACAGAAGTAAACAACCATGCTAAATAACATGATTAGAAAGTTATTGCGAAGGATAATATAAGTCAAAGTCATCATTCAAGATCCAATGAAGAGTGTGATCCTACAAGTGGGATTTACCAGAAAAAGCTCCTACATATGATCAAGGGTGATAACGTAAGTAGGAATTCTTAAGTTGATGAAGCCAACTTCCTAGCACTGAATATAGCTAGTATGACTACCACATATCGAAGTTAACTATTGCTATAAGTGATAACAAATTTCTCCTCAACAGTTCTTAGCCACGGAATTTTGAGGACAAAATTCTTTTTAAGGAGGGAAGTAATGTAACATCCTGATTTCCAAGTTCCGACTTCGTCATCAGGATTGATCAATCCCAATTTCCGACTTCACCTTTGGATTTCAATAGGATGACTATTTCCGAGTTCCGAATTCATTTTGGCCAATTTCTGACTTCACCTTTGAAACTCAGATAAGAAGATTATTTCCGAGTTCTGAGTTCGCCTTCGGATTCCACATAAATTCCGACTTCACATCCTGTCCGACTTCCGATTTAATCTTCAATTTTGATTATGACCGATTTCCGAGTTAGAGGTATATTGGGCATAATTTCCGACCTCCGACTTAAAGTGGCATAATTTACTACTTCACAACTTCCGACTTCATGGCTCAAAGGTAATTATACACGGGTTCCGATATAATCAAATGTAAGATATCGACTTCCGAGTTTAAGTACTTGGGTTTGGAAATGTGACTCGAATTTCCGAGTTCCGACCTTAACGTTGAACTCAATTGGAGTGGACACGAGTTCGAACCCTTGAGCCAATTTCCAGTCACACGAGTTCCGATATCGGATTTTCCATCCAGCATTGGTATTCCCGAGTTCAAATAGGGAGTTCCGAGATTATAGGATTGCCAGCTGCATGACTTCCGAACTCAGACCTTGATACAAGATTTCCTCAAGTCACAACGAGATGGGACGAGTTACGACATACGACTTCAGCTCCAGTCTCAACTGGGATAACATGAGTTCCGACTTAAGGTGTAATAGAGATGAGCTCCGATTTCAGATAGAACAGAAGCGTATTCCAGTTTTTGGATGACGTGGAGAGCAATTTTGACACAAAAGTGAGAGACATGGCCGAACTTCAACCACAAAATTTCAACCAATCAACACCACAACTTTCATGTATTTAAATCAGACTCTTCTCTTCATTTCGGTCCTGATTTATGCTCCTTCCCAGCCTTCTTCTCCTTCCCTTCTCTCAATCAACTCCATTACTCCTTCAAGCATAGCAAGGTTCTAACACTCCAAGTTCCAGCACTTAGCCAAATCTTGCTCCAAAGAGGTAGGATTCTACTTCTACTCTTGAATTCCTTGCCCTATGATTGCATGAGATTGAACTCTTCTTTGTGTATTTGATGAATTATTGGATGTATTATGATGAATAGTAGATTTTGAATTAGAATTATGATTAGAAGGAGAAAATTAGAAGAAATGGATGGGTTGGGATGCTGCCTGAGTGAGAATTCCACGGCAGTCCGTACGACGGAGTGTACGGCGCCGCCTACAATCGGTCAAATCCGATGAAACCATTTTTAGATGAAAGTAGACATTCATGGATTTCCATAGATATATCATATAAGGTTATTGACGTAGTATTGAGAGAGATATGAATTTTTGAAGTTTGACCTAGGGTTTAGGATTTTCATCCGGGCAGGGTGACATGAGGAGGGTATAACTCACCCTATACAACTCCAAATCGAGTGAAACGAATTTTGTTAGAAAGCTTACACACAGGGGAACACCCCAATATAAGATTCCGAGTTTGTTATGGTCCCAATTGTTCCCAGTGATTCGAGGAAGTTGTCCTATGTCCAATCTAGGCCAAAACAGAGTAGCTCAGGAAGGTAGAATTTCAGGACTTATAACTCGAGGTATACTTAAGCAAATGGAGTGAAACTTGTGGCAAATGAAAGGTTGTCCTGTTAGCTTCAATATGAGACCGATTTTGCATGATTTGAGCTTAGTTTCTATTTTTAGTGAATTTATACTTCCAGGAGTGTAACTCGGGTTAGTGACTGAACGAGTTGAGGTAAGATTTAAATATCTTGAGTTATATGGATCAAAATGATATGGGACCAAGGAGGTTAGAAAGTAGACATATAGAGCTATGATATATCCAAATTTCAGATCTAAATGAGTTGAATAGAAATAAAAGTGGATCATATGAAATTCGGGCAGAACCGAATAGAAGGTAGCAGAATGGCCAACGTGATAGTTTCACAAAGTGACCCAATTGAAGATTACACAAGTATTAGGGAAACATATAAAGTTTGAGTTGAGGATGGCCAGTTTGATATTGATATATATATATATATATATATATATATATATATATATGTGTTAAGTTGATTATGTTGTTATGACTGATTTGCCCGTGAGAGCTGGCACTATTCATGGGGAAACGGACCTGATCCGTTATCTTTGAACAATTCTACAGGAGTCTAGGGGACCATGAGTGTCTAAATTACAAGGAATTTATGATATGAAATATATGAGAATAAATCAAGAAGCAGTAGGATGTGAGGTATATGAGAAATACTGATGTAGCATATGTACGAGTACATTTAGCATGACTATGCTTGGCAACGCATGAGAATGAAAAGATATAAGTATATTAAGTGTGAACATGAAGATGTGAATTCCCTTGTGGGTGAGTCAGTGTGACAATGGTCACGAGTTGAGCTGACAAGCTTACTCCAAGGCCAGGCTACCCAAGGGCAGTAAAGGTTAAAGAGTAAAGACTTAAAGTCTAAAGATTTAAGTATATGCCCCACTCACATCAGGCATGGCACTGACCCAGCTAGTGTGAGAATATGGGGGGTAGGACTTACATGAGGCATGGCATGACCCAGCTAGTGTAAGTAATTTAATGACGATCCTATATTCCTAAGGAACGTGACATGGCGATCACGCTCTAATGGGGTATGACATGGCGATCATACTCTGGAATATAGCATGAAGATCCCAATTTCCTAAGGGACGTGACATGGCGATCACGCTCCGACAGGGTATGACATGGCGATCATACTCTGGAATGTGGCATGTAAAGATATAATGATGAGTCTATATTCCTAAGGAACGTGACATGGCGATCACGCTCTGATGGGGTATGACATGGCGATCATACTCTGGAATATAGCATGAGGATCCCATTTTCCTAAGGAACGTGACATGACGATCACGCTCTGATGGGGTATGACATGGCGATCATACTCTGGAATGTGGTATGATGCTGCACTTGAGGACGACGATACGTAACGCTCAAGTGTAGACAGATCCAAGCACCCTAGGGACGGCGATACGTAATGTCTAGGTGTGCCGAATGAAAGAAAAGTAAAATTTTATGTGTATGTATGAATTCCAGAGCAAGTTAAGTGAGGTACAGATGTGATGTTCCCATTAGATTAATGCTATGTAAGTGTTTATATGTTGAAGTTATTATCCATGGTATTATTCATGAATTAATCTTGTGTACACTTTCCCAAAGGACCAGTATGTGAGTAAAAATGAACTTTGCTTCGGATAAAACATTTTTCGAAATGTAAAATTAAACCGTTTGTGCAGCATGTTCACCTTTTTCAAAGTAAAACCCAAGCAAACCGGAGAGGACCATGATGACACTATGTATGAAAATTAGAGAATGCTACTGGGAATTTTATAATTCTCACTCCTATTTCCATGTTGTCTTTAGATAATTGTAGAAGTTTCAAGACTACTGAAGTTGTTGTCGGATGAGGTCCACTCGTAATAGTAACAGCTCCAGGTGTGGTACTATGACTTAAGCATAGCATCTTGTGCTTGGGAGGGTGTTACACCCAAGGCCTACTCCCTAAACTATTAGTCAAGTCATTATTCAATTATTGGCCAAAGATTTTCTTCAATTATCGCTATCATTGTTCTCTAGCTAACTATTTGTAATTTATGGGTGTTAATCGGTGACTTGCATCTTTCAACCTGATTGATGAGTAAGGAAGTTGAAATGATGCATTTTCAAGGAATTTCAAATTTGCCTACCTTCCATTCTTCTTGCCAACATTCCTCACTAACAAATTCAGCCCACCAATATTTCAAGATTTGTCACCTAGTCGATCTTTTTAGTTTAGAAGACATAGACATGCCTTAATCTATCGACTATTCTTCTTTCTCAGCACTTGCCCCAAGTGTATCAAATTCTTTTATTCTAGTATCAGCTATGAAGAAGGCTAGCCATTCTTTGGATGTTGTGCAAAGTCTTACTTGGCTAATTGATAAGGTGGGAAAATGTATGACTTTCCTCTAATAATTTTAGTTGCAAGCATGTTGGCTATCAATGACATTTCTTCTTCAACAATTTCTTCATTACTTGGTTTGTAGTGAACAACTGAGATTAATTATGGTCCCAATACCTCTTGCTTTGTTGCATTTCCTTTGTTCTCTCTCAATGATGAGTTACTCAATTATGGAGGTCTTAGTTACTAGATAAATGAGATTTACACAATCTTGAGTGGTTAGTTTCTTCCTTAGCTGAGGATTCATACTGTAATTGGACATTGCATCTATTCATTAGTTTACAAAATCTTTTCAAAAAATTGGCGCATGCTCACTAATCTATTTCTTAAGGTTTATGAGATTAGCTATTGTAATATCTAGCTAATGGAACACCCTACTAATTTAATGTTACACTTAAGTCATAGTATGTAATTTAGTAGTTGCATTCCCATGTTAGTATTTCATTTATTTTTAACTTGACGAAGCATACCTTAGGGCACAGAGAGCATATAAACAGAAGATGCGGCGCTTTGTATAAAATAAACATGATCGACACCGCAAAACATTAGAAATAAACAACATAACATAATAAAGAAGATGAGGTAAAGTAGTGTATGTGTGTGTGTGTGTGTGTATATATATATTAGAAGCTAAAGCTTCAGTTTTTGTACAAGTGCAAAAGATAGATACATATGCTATGCTAGTACACACCAAAAAGACATATGGCCCGTGTTAGCAAAGTGCAATCCCTATCTGGTCCCCAAGGGACATTTCAAAACTGGAGTCCCTACTGACCTGCTACTTGTGTGACCCAATGTTGTATACTATCAAAAGAGGGCCATGCTATACAACATAGTTTCCTGGTCAGAGTTTACTCCATCAGGTAGCCATTGGCCATACCAGACTTGGCCGGAGTGTAGTTTACGTTAGGTCCAGAAGAGGGGAGGGTGAATTAGCAGCCTCAGATAGGCAGCTCTTAGAGCTGAGCGGGATATCCGAGACCACCTGTGGAGGTGAAACTGGTGGAGGAGCTACAGTGGCTGCCGGTGCGGTGGGTGCTGTGAGAGGTGGAGGAGGTGCGGGGTATGCCATGTGCAGCGGCATGACAAAATATGGTGTAGAAGGGTCGAATGCAGGGTGAAAAAGGGGAATAGCAAAGTCCCTGCGACTAAAAAGATAAAGTCGAAAGCGACAGGAGCCTACTATATATAGCGAGTCAAACATCGGATCGTAGTGAAGCTGCATCTTCGGAAGCTCAATGAAAAGTACAGCTATTGCATCCATCCCTGTAGTCTGAGAATGATGCTGATATACATAATAGGGTGAGAATTTCGAAAAATTCTCAGTAGGATTCCTATATCTATAAGAGACTGACAACGCAATCATTCTCAATTGCTTCGATTTTTATTTGATTATAAAAAGGTGAATAACAAAGAAGACTGCCCTCATTTATTAAGTTTAAGAAATAATTAATCCAAAGCAAGATTCAATTTTACTTAAGACAATAAAAATAGAATAAGCAATTATATGACAACATATAGTACAAAGAGCAGAATAAATAAACAAGTAGCAGTAAATGAACATAATATTTAACTTATAAAAAGCTAACATAACTATGTAATGCAATCGTAAAGTGTACTCATGAGTTTTCTTATTCTCATTTGTTCTTAAACTTAGTATCATAAACTTTTTCATATTTGGTCCTCTGAGAGTTCTTTGGCCATACGACTCTTGGGTAATAGTCCGCTTCTCAAGATCGACTGCCTACGTTCCTATATAGGAATGTCGGGTTTACTTTGTCCAACTTTCCTACCAATCTATTCTGCTAACTTTAATCTAGGGTTGACCCAAGTATTATGGAACTTTTCTCATAACATAACTCTTACAAGCTTCATGCAACTATGTACATGTATCAATGTGTATATCATAATTTATATATAATCTTTGTCGAAATTTTGGTAGCATGACAAATCGTGTCCACTTCCCCATGAATAGTGATAGTACTTAGACAGCTAATTATTCAGAGAAACCACAATAGCATATTTGTTTCTCAACATCATTCAATAACATTACAAAGACATAATACTTACACCTAAGTATAAGTTTCGCTTATGTTATTCATTTCTCTGACTTTTTGAAAATAAGCGATAATTTCTATTTAATTCCTTTGGACCTAAATTTTGGATATATTAGAGTATTATGTATCTATTTTCTAACCTCTTTAGTCCTATTTAATTTTGATAAGTGTAGCTCAAATTATTGGGGTTTTAATTTGATATGCCCTATAGCCAGCCGTAATTACACATTCAAAAGTAAAAATACACTAATAAACTTGCTTGGATTCTTACCAAACCTATGTCAATTTAAAGCTTATTGATCAACTTTTCATATGCAAAAAGTTCCACTTTGTTTGACTAAGGAGAGCTCAAGTTATCAGCTCACAAATTTGATAGACTCGGATTGCTCTGTCTCTGTTTCAACAGAACAAATGGCATCTTCACAATTTACTGGGAATTATAGAAAACTAATTTGATCATGAAATTTTTATAGCAT
>JAVHNO010000271.1:0-19000 GCA_031439595.1 Pterocarpus santalinus | reverse complement strand
CTTTATTCTTTAAGTTCTTTTGGCCACAGATTGGAAGCAAGTCTTAATCCTTATGCAATTGGTTTCTCTTTATTCTTTAAGTTCTTTTGGCCATTGATTGGAAGCAAGTCTTAATCCTTATGCAATTGGTTTCTCTTTATTCTTTAAGTTCTTTTGGCCACTGATTGGAAGCAAGTCTTAATCCTTAAGGAATTGGTTTCTCTTTATTCTTTAAGTTCTTTTGGCCATTGATTGGAAGCAAGTCTTAATCCTTATGGAATTGGTTTCTCTTTATTCTTTAAGTTCTTTTGGCCATTGATTGGAAGCAAGTCTTAATACTTAAGGAATTGGTTTCTCTTTATTCTTTAAGTTCTTTTGGCCATTGATTGGAAGCAAGTCTTAATCCTTATGCAATTGGTTTCTCTTTATTCTTTAAGTTCTTTTGGCCATTGATTGGAAGCAAGTCTTAATCCTTAAGGAATTGGTTTCTCTTTATTCTTTAAGTTCTTTTGGCCATTGATTGGAAGCAAGTCTTAATCCTTATGCAATTGGTTTCTCTTTATTCTTTAAGTTCTTTTGGCCATTGATTGGAAGCAAGTCTTATTCCTTAAGGAATTGGTTTCTCTTTATTCTTTAAGTTCTTTTGGCCATTGATTGGAAGCAAGTCTTAATCCTTATGCAATTGGTTTCTCTTTATTCTTTAAGTTCTTTTGGCCATTGATTGGAAGCAAGTCTTAATCCTTAAGGAATTGGTTTCTCTTTATTCTTTAAGTTCTTTTGGCCATTGATTGGAAGCAAGTCTTAATCCTTATGCAATTGGTTTCTCTTTATTCTTTAAGTTCTTTTGGCCATTGATTGGAAGCAAGTCTTAATCCTTAAGGAATTGGTTTCTCTTTATTCTTTAAGTTCTTTTGGCCATTGATTGGAAGCAAGTCTTAATCCTTATGCAATTGGTTTCTCTTTATTCTTTAAGTTCTTTTGGCCATTGATTGGAAGCAAGTCTTAATCCTTATGCAATTGGTTTCTCTTTATTCTTTAAGTTCTTTTGGCCATTGATTGGAAGCAAGTCTTAATCCTTATGCAATTGGTTTCTCTTTATTCTTTAAGTTCTTTTGGCCATTGATTGGAAGCAAGTCTTAATCCTTATGCAATTGGTTTCTCTTTATTCTTTAAGTTCTTTTGGCCATTGATTGGAAGCAAGTCTTAATCGTTATGCAATTGGTTTCTCTTTATTCTTTAAGTTCTTTTGGCCATTGATTGGAAGCAAGTCTTAATCCTTATGCAATTGGTTTCTCTTTATTCTTTAAGTTCTTTTGGCCATTGATTGGAAGCATCTCTTAATCCTTAAGGAATTGGTTTCTCTTTATTCTTTAAATTCTTTTGGCCATTGATTGGAAGCAAGTCTTAATCCTTATGCAATTGGTTTCTCTTTATTCTTTAAGTTCTTTTGGCCATTGATTGGAAGCAAGTCTTAATCCTTATGCAATTGGTTTCTCTTTATTCTTTAAGTTCTTTTGGCCATTGATTGGAAGCAAGTCTTAATCCTTATGCAATTGGTTTCTCTTTATTCTTTAAGTTCTTTTGGCCATTGATTGGAAGCAAGTCTTAATCCTTATGCAATTGGTTTCTCTTTATTCTTTAAGTTCTTTTGGCCATTGATTGGAAGCAAGTCTTAATCCTTATGCAATTGGTTTCCCTTTATTCTTTAAGTTCTTTTGGCCACTGATTGGAAGCAAGTCTTAATCCTTAAGTAATTGGTTTCTCTTTATTCTTTAAGTTCTTTTGGCCATTGATTGGAAGCAAGTCTTAATCCTTATGCAATTGGTTTCTCTTTATTCTTTAAGTTCTTTTGGCCATTGATTGGAAGCAAGTCTTAATCCTTATGCAATTGGTTTTCTCTTTATTCTTTAAGTTCTTTTGGCCACTGATTGGAAGCAAGTCTTAATCCTTATGCAATTGGTTTCTCTTTATTCTTTAAGTTCTTTTGGCCATTGATTGGAAGCAAGCCTTAATCCTTAAGGAATTGGTTTCTCTTTATTCTTTAAGTTCTTTTGGCCATTGATTGGAAGCAAGTCTTAATCCTTAAGGAATTGGTTTCTCTTTATTCTTTAAGTTCTTTTGGCCATTGATTGGAAGCAAGTCTTAATCCTTATGCAATTGGTTTCTCTTTATTCTTTAAGTTCTTTTGGCCATTGATTGGAAGCAAGTCTTAATCCTTAAGGAATTGGTTTCTCTTTATTCTTTAAGTTCTTTTGGCCATTGATTGGAAGCAAGTCTTAATCCTTATGCAATTGGTTTCTCTTTATTCTTTAAGTTCTTTTGGCCATTGATTGGAAGCAAGTCTTAATCCAATTGGAATTGGTTTCTCTTTATTCTTTAAGTTCTTTTGGCCATTGATTGGAAGCAAGTCTTAATCCTTATGCAATTGGTTTCTCTTTATTCTTTAAGTTCTTTTGGCCATTGATTGGAAGCAAGTCTTAATCCTTAAGGAATTGGTTTCTCTTTATTCTTTAAGTTCTTTTGGCCATTGATTGGAAGCAAGTCTTAATCCTTATGCAATTGGTTTCTCTTTATTCTTTAAGTTCTTTGGCCATTGATTGGAAGCAAGTCTTAATCCTTATGCAAATGGTTTCTCTTTATTCTTTAAGTTCTTTTGGCCATTGATTGGAAGCAAGTCTTAATCCTTATGCAATTGGTTTCTCTTTATTCTTTAAGTTCTTTTGGCCATTGATTGGAAGCAAGTCTTAATCCTTAAGGAATTGGTTTCTCTTTATTCTTTAAGTTCTTTTGGCCATTGATTGGAAGCCAGTCTTAATCCTTATGCAATTGGTTTCTCTTTATTCTTTAAGTTCTTTTGGCCATTGATTGGAAGCAAGTCTTAATCCTTATGCAATTGGTTTCTCTTTATTCTTTAAGTTCTTTTGGCCATTGATTGGAAGCAAGTCTTAATCCTTAAGGAATTGGTTTCTCTTTATTCTTTAAGTTCTTTTGGCCATTGATTGGAAGCAAGTCTTAATCCTTATGCAATTGGTTTCTCTTTATTCTTTAAGTTCTTTTGGCCATTGATTGGAAGCAAGTCTTAATCCTTAAGGAATTGGTTTCTCTTTAATCTTTAAATTCTTTTGGCCATTGATTGGAAGCAAGTCTTAATCCTTATGCAATTGGTTTCTCTTTATTCTTTAAGTTCTTTTGGCCATTGATTGGAAGCAAGTCTTAATCCTTAAGGAATTGGTTTCTCTTTATTCTTTAAGTTCTTTTGGCCACTGATTGGAAGCAAGTCTTAATCCTTAAGGAATTGGTTTCTCTTTATTCTTTAAGTTCTTTTGGCCATTGATTGGAAGCAAGTCTTAATCCTTATGCAATTGGTTTCTCTTTATTCTTTAAGTTCTTTTGGCCATTGATTGGAAGCAAGTCTTAATCCTTAAGGAATTGGTTTCTCTTTATTCTTTAAATTCTTTTGGCCATTGATTGGAAGCAAGTCTTAATCCTTATGCAATTGGTTTCTCTTTATTCTTTAAGTTCTTTTGGCCATTGATTGGAAGCAAGTCTTAATCCTTAAGGAATTGGTTTCTCTTTATTCTTTAAATTCTTTTGGCCATTGATTGGAAGCAAGTCTTAATCCTTATGCAATTGGTTTCTCTTTATTCTTTAAGTTCTTTTGGCCATTGATTGGAAGCAAGTCTTAATCCTTATGCAATTGGTTTCTCTTTATTCTTTAAGTTCTTTTGGCCATTGATTGGAAGCAAGTGTTAATCCTTAAGGAATTGGTTTCTCTTTATTCTTTAAGTTCTTTTGGCCATTGATTGGAAGCAAGTCTTAATCCTTATGCAATTGGTTTCTCTTTATTCTTTAAGTTCTTTTGGCCATTGATTGGAAGCAAGTCTTAATCCTTAAGGAATTGGTTTCTCTTTATTCTTTAAGTTCTTTTGGCCATTGATTGGAAGCAAGTCTTAATCCTTATGCAATTGGTTTCTCTTTATTCTTTAAGTTCTTTTGGCCATTGATTGGAAGCAAGTCTTAACCCTTAAGGAATTGGTTTCTCTTTATTCTTTAAGTTCTTTTGGCCATTGATTGGAAGCAAGTCTTAATCCTTATGCAATTGGTTTCTCTTTATTCTTTAAGTTCTTTTGGCCATTGATTGGAAGCAAGTCTTAATCCTTAAGGAATTGGTTTCTCTTTATTCTTTAAGTTCTTTTGGCCATTGATTGGAAGCAAGTCTTAATCCTTATGCAATTGGTTTCTCTTTATTCTTTAAGTTCTTTTGGCCATTGATTGGAAGCAAGTCTTAATCCTTAAGGAATTGGTTTCTCTTTATTCTTTAAGTTCTTTTGGCCATTGATTGGAAGCAAGTCTTAATCCTTATGCAATTGGTTTCTCTTTATTCTTTAAGTTCTTTTGGCCATTGATTGGAAGCAAGTCTTAATCCTTAAGGAATTGGTTTCTCTTTAGTCTTTAAATTCTTTTGGCCATTGATTGGAAGCAAGTCTTAATCCTTATGCAATTGGTTTCTCTTTATTCTTTAAGTTCTTTTGCCATTGATTGGAAGCAAGCCTTAAGGAATTGGTTTCTCTTTATTCTTTAAGTTCTTTTGGCCATTGATTGGAAGCAAGTCTTAATCCTTATGCAATTGGTTTCTCTTTATTCTTTAAGTTCTTTTGGCCATTGATTGGAAGCAAGTCTTAATCCTTAAGGAATTGGTTTCTCTTTATTCTTTAAGTTCTTTTGGCCATTGATTGGAAGCAAGTCTTAATCCTTATGCAATTGGTTTCTCTTTATTCTTTAAGTTCTTTTGGCCATTGATTGGAAGCAAGTCTTAATCCTTATGCAATTGGTTTCTCTTTATTCTTTAAGTTCTTTTGGCCATTGATTGGAAGCAAGTCTTAATCCTTATGCAATTGGTTTCTCTTTATTCTTTAAGTTCTTTTGGCCATTGATTGGAAACATGTCTTAATCCTTAAGGAATTGGTTTCTCTTTATTCTTTAAATTCTTTTGGCCATTGATCGGAAGCAAGTCTTAATCCTTATGCAATTGGTTTCTCTTTATTCTTTAAGTTCTTTTGGCCATTGACTGGAAGCAAGCCTTAATCCTTAAGGAATTGTTTTCTCTTTAATCTTTAAATTCTTTTGGCCGTTGATTGGAAGCAAGTCTTAATCCTTATGCAATTGGTTTCTCTTTATTCTTTAAGTTCTTTTGGCCATTGATTGGAAGCAAGTCTTAATCCTTATGCAATTGGTTTCTCTTTATTCTTTAAGTTCTTTTGGCCACTGATTGGAAGCAAGTCTTAATACTTAAGGAATTGGTTTCTCTTTATTCTTTAAGTTCTTTTGGCCATTGATTGGAAGCAAGTCTTAATCCTTAAGGAATTGGTTTCTCTTTATTCTTTAAGTTCTTTTGGCCATTGATTGGAAGCAAGTCTTAATCCTTATGCAATTGGTTTCTCTTTATTCTTTAAGTTCTTTTGGCCATTGATTGGAAGCAAGTCTTAATCCTTAAGGAATTGGTTTCTCTTTATTCTTTAAGTTCTTTTGGCCATTGATTGGAAGCAAGTCTTAATCCTTAAGTAATTGGTTTAAGTAATTGGTTTCTCTTTAATCTTTAAATTCTTTTGGCCATTGATTGGAAGCAAGTCTTAATCCTTATGCAATTGGTTTCTCTTTATTCTTTAAGTTCTTTTGGCCATTGATTGGAAGCAAGTCTTAATCCTTATGCAATTGGTTTCTCTTTATTCTTTAAGTTCTTTTGGCCATTGATTGGAAGCAAGTCTTAATCCTTAAGGAATTGGTTTCTCTTTATTCTTTAAGTTCTTTAGGCCATTGATTGGAAGCAAGTCTTAATCCTTATGCAATTGGTTTCTCTTTATTCTTTAAGTTCTTTTGGCCATTGATTGGAAGCAAGTCTTAATCCTTATGCAATTGGTTTCTCTTTATTCTTTAAGTTCTTTTGGCCATTGATTGGAAGCAAGCCTTAATCCTTAAGGAATTGGTTTCTCTTTAATCTTTAAATTCTTTTGGCCGTTGATTGGAAGCAAGTCTTAATCCTTATGCAATTGGTTTCCCTTTATTCTTTAAGTTCTTTTGGCCATTGATTGGAAGCAAGTCTTAATACTTAAGGAATTGGTTTCTCTTTATTCTTTAAGTTCTTTTGGCCATTGATTGGAAGCAAGTCTTAATCCTTATGCAATTGGTTTCTCTTTATTCTTTAAGTTCTTTTGGCCATTGATTGGAAGCAAGTCTTAATCCTTAAGGAATTGGTTTCTCTTTATTCTTTAAGTTCTTTTGGCCATTGATTGGAAGCAAGTCTTAATCCTTATGCAATTGGTTTCTCTTTATTCTTTAAGTTCTTTTGGCCATTGATTGGAAGCAAGTCTTAATCCTTATGCAATTGGTTTCTCTTTATTCTTTAAGTTCTTTTGGCCATTGATTGGAAGCAAGTCTTAATCCTTAAGGAATTGGTTTCTCTTTATTCTTTAAGTTCTTTTGGCCATTGATTGGAAGCAAGTCTTAATCCTTATGCAATTGGTTTCTCTTTATTCTTTAAGTTCTTTTGGCCATTGATTGGAAGCAAGTCTTAATCCTTAAGGAATTGGTTTCTCTTTATTCTTTAAGTTCTTTTGGCCATTGATTGGAAGCAAGTCTTAATCCTTATGGAATTGGTTTCTCTTTATTCTTTAAGTTCTTTTGGCCATTGATTGGAAGCAAGTCTTAATCCTTATGCAATTGGTTTCTCTTTATTCTTTAAGTTCTTTTGGCCATTGATTGGAAGCAAGTCTTAATCCTTAAGGAATTGGTTTCTCTTTATTCTTTAAGTTCTTTTGGCCATTGATTGGAAGCAAGTCTTAATCCTTAAGGAATTGGTTTCTCTTTATTCTTTAAATTCTTTTGGCCATTGATTGGAAGCAAGTCTTAATCCTTATGCAATTGGTTTCTCTTTATTCTTTAAATTCTTTTGGCCATTGATTGGAAGCAAGTCTTAATCCTTATGCAATTGGTTTCTCTTTATTCTTTAAGTTCTTTTGGCCATTGATTGGAAGCAAGTCTTAATCCTTAAGGAATTGGTTTCTCTTTATTCTTTAAGTTCTTTTGGCCATTGATTGGAAGCAAGTCTTAATCCTTAAGGAATTGGTTTCTCTTTATTCTTTAAGTTCTTTTGGCCATTGATTGGAAGCAAGTCTTAATCCTTATGCAATTGGTTTCTCTTTATTCTTTAAGTTCTTTTGGCCATTGATTGGAAGCAAGTCTTAATCCTTAAGGAATTGGTTTCTCTTTATTCTTTAAGTTCTTTTGGCCATTGATTGGAAGCAAGTCTTAATCCTTATGCAATTGGTTTCTCTTTAATCTGTAAATTCTTTTGGCCATTGAAAGTCTTAATCCTTATGCAATTGGTTTCTCTTTATTCTTTAAGTTCTGTTGGCCTTTGATTGGAAGCAAGTCTTAATCCTTATGCAATTGGTTTCTCTTTATTCTTTAAGTTCTTTTGGCCATTGATTGGAAGCAAGTCTTAATCCTTATGCAATTGGTTTCTCTTTATTCTTTAAGTTCTTTTGGCCATTGATTGGAAGCAAGTCTTAATCCTTATGCAATTGGTTTCTCTTTATTCTTTAAGTTCTTTTGGCCATTGATTGGAAGCAAGTCTTAATCCTTATGCAATTGGTTTCTCTTTATTCTTTAAGTTCTTTTGGCCATTGATTGGAAGCAAGTCTTAATCCTTATGCAATTGGTTTCTCTTTATTCTTTAAGTTCTTTTGGCCATTGATTGGAAGCAAGTCTTAATCCTTATGCAATTGGTTTCTCTTTATTCTTTAAGTTCTTTTGGCCATTGATTGGAAGCAAGTCTTAATCCTTATGCAATTGGTTTCTCTTTATTCTTTAAGTTCTTTTGGCCATTGATTGGAAGCAAGTCTTAATCCTTATGCAATTGGTTTCTCTTTATTCTTTAAGTTCTTTTGGCCATTGATTGGAAGCAAGTCTTAATCCTTATGCAATTGGTTTCTCTTTATTCTTTAAGTTCTTTTGGCCATTGATTGGAAGCAAGTCTTAATCCTTATGCAATTGGTTTCTCTTTATTCTTTAAGTTCTTTTGGCCATTGATTGGAAGCAAGTCTTAATCCTTATGCAATTGGTTTCTCTTTATTCTTTAAGTTCTTTTGGCCATTGATTGGAAGCAAGTCTTAATCCTTATGCAATTGGTTTCTCTTTATTCTTTAAGGTCTTATGGCCATTGATTGGAAGCAAGTATTAATCCTTAAGGAATTGGTTTCTCTTTATTCTTTAAGTTCTTTTGGCCATTGATTGGAAGCAAGTCTTAATCCTTATGCAATTGGTTTCTCTTTATTCTTTAAGTTCTTTTGGCCATTGATTGGAAGCAAGTCTTAATCCTTATGCAATTGGTTTCTCTTTATTCTTTAAGTTCTTTTGGCCATTGATTGGAAGCAAGTCTTAATCCTTATGCAATTGGTTTCTCTTTATTCTTTAAGTTCTTTTGGCCATTGATTGGAAGCAAGTCTTAATCCTTATGCAATTGGTTTCTCTTTATTCTTTAAGTTCTTTTGGCCATTGATTGGAAGCAAGTCTTAATCCTTATGCAATTGGTTTCTCTTTATTCTTTAAGTTCTTTTGGCCACTGATTGGAAGCAAGTCTTAATACTTAAGGAATTGGTTTCTCTTTATTCTTTAAGTTCTTTTGGCCATTGATTGGAAGCAAGTCTTAATCCTTATGCAATTGGTTTCTCTTTATTCTTTAAGTTCTTTTGGCCATTGATTGGAAGCAAGTCTTAATCCTTATGCAATTGGTTTCTCTTTATTCTTTAAGTTCTTTTGGCCATTGATTGGAAGCAAGTCTTAATCCTTATGCAATTGGTTTCTCTTTATTCTTTAAGTTCTTTTGGCCATTGATTGGAAGCAAGTCTTAATCCTTATGCAATTGGTTTCTCTTTATTCTTTAAGTTCTTTTGGCCATTGATTGGAAGCAAGTCTTAATCCTTATGCAATTGGTTTCTCTTTATTCTTTAAGTTCTTTTGGCCATTGATTGGAAGCAAGTCTTAATCCTTATGCAATTGGTTTCTCTTTATTCTTTAAGTTCTTTTAGCCATTGACTGGAAGCAAGTCTTAATACTTATGGAATTGGTTTCTCTTTATTCTTTAAATTCTTTTGGCCATTGATTGAAAGCAAGTCTTAATCCTTATGCAATTGGTTTCTCTTTATTCTTTAAGTTCTTTTGGCCACTGATTGGAAGCAAGTCTTAATACTTAAGGAATTGGTTTCTCTTTATTCTTTAAGTTCTTTTGGCCATTGATTGGAAGCAAGTCTTAATCCTTATGCAATTGGTTTCTCTTTATTCTTTAAGTTCTTTTGGCCACTGATTGGAAGCAAGTCTTAATCCTTATGCAATTGGTTTCTCTTTATTCTTTAAGTTCTTTTGGCCATTGATTGGAAGCAAGTCTTAATCCTTATGCAATTGGTTTCTCTTTAATCTTTAAATTCTTTTGGCCATTGATTGATTGGAAGCAAGTCTTAATCCTTATGCAATTGGTTTCTCTTTATTCTTTAAGTTCTTATGGCCATTGATTGGAAGCAAGTCTTAATCCTTATGCAATTGGTTTCTCTTTATTCTTTAAGTTCTTTTGGCCATTGATTGGAAGCAAGTCTTAATCCTTATGCAATTGGTTTCTCTTTATTCTTTAAGTTCTTTTGGCCATTGATTGGAAGCAAGTCTTAATCCTTATGCAATTGGTTTCTCTTTATTCTTTAAGTTCTTTTGGCCATTGATTGGAAGCAAGTCTTAATCCTTATGCAATTGGTTTCTCTTTATTCTTTAAGTTCTTTTGGCCATTGATTGGAAGCAAGTCTTAATCCTTATGCAATTGGTTTCTCTTTATTCTTTAAGTTCTTTTGGCCATTGATTGGAAGCAAGCCTTAATCCTTAAGCAATTGGTTTCTCTTTAATCTTTAAGTTCTTTTGGCCATTGATTGGAAGCAAGTCTTAATCCTTATGCAATTGGTTTCTCTTTATTCTTTAAGTTCTTTTGGCCATTGATTGGAAGCAAGTCTTAATCCTTATGCAATTGGTTTCTCTTTATTCTTTAAGTTCTTTTGGCCATTGATTGGAAGCAAGTCTTAATCCTTATGCAATTGGTTTCTCTTTATTCTTTAAGTTCTTTTGGCCATTGATTGGAAGCAAGTCTTAATCCTTATGCAATTGGTTTCTCTTTATTCTTTAAGTTCTTTTGGCCATTGATTGGAAGCAAGTCTTAATCCTTATGCAATTGGTTTCTCTTTATTCTTTAAGTTCTTTTGGCCATTGATTGGAAGCAAGTCTTAATCCTTATGCAATTGGTTTCTCTTTATTCTTTAAGTTCTTTTGGCCATTGATTGGAAGCAAGTCTTAATCCTTATGCAATTGGTTTCTCTTTATTCTTTAAGTTCTTTTGGCCATTGATTGGAAGCAAGTCTTAATCCTTATGCAATTGGTTTCTCTTTATTCTTTAAGTTCTTTTGGCCATTGATTGGAAGCAAGTCTTAATCCTTATGCAATTGGTTTCTCTTTATTCTTTAAGTTCTTTTGGCCATTGATTGGAAGCAAGTCTTAATCCTTATGCAATTGGTTTCTCTTTATTCTTTAAGTTCTTTTGGCCATTGATTGGAAGCAAGTCTTAATCCTTATGCAATTGGTTTCTCTTTATTCTTTAAGTTCTTTTGGCCATTGATTGGAAGCAAGTC
Source organism: Pterocarpus santalinus (assembly GCA_031439595.1). Taxonomy (NCBI): domain Eukaryota; kingdom Viridiplantae; phylum Streptophyta; class Magnoliopsida; order Fabales; family Fabaceae; genus Pterocarpus; species Pterocarpus santalinus. Next base: position 8,303 of record JAVHNO010000271.1, on the reverse strand, counting down.
TTAATCCTTATGCAATTGGTTTCTCTTTATTCTTTAAGTTCTTTTGGCCATTGATTGGAAGCAAGTCTTAATCCTTATGCAATTGGTTTCTCTTTATTCTTTAAGTTCTTTTGGCCATTGATTGGAAGCAAGTCTTAATCCTTATGCAATTGGTTTCTCTTTATTCTTTAAGTTCTTTTGGCCATTGATTGGAAGCAAGTCTTAATCCTTAAGGAATTGGTTTCTCTTTATTCTTTAAGTTCTTTTGGCCATTGATTGGAAGCAAGTCTTAATCCTTATGCAATTGGTTTCTCTTTATTCTTTAAGTTCTTTTGGCCATTGATTGGAAGCAAGTCTTAATCCTTATGCAATTGGTTTCTCTTTATTCTTTAAGTTCTTTTGGCCATTGATTGGAAGCAAGTCTTAATCCTTATGCAATTGGTTTCTCTTTATTCTTTAAGTTCTTTTGGCCATTGATTGGAAGCAAGTCTTAATCCTTATGCAATTGGTTTCTCTTTATTCTTTAAGTTCTTTTGGCCATTGATTGGAAGCAAGTCTTAATCCTTATGCAATTGGTTTCTCTTTATTCTTTAAGTTCTTTTGGCCATTGATTGGAAGCAAGTCTTAATCCTTAAGGAATTGGTTTCTCTTTATTCTTTAAGTTCTTTTGGCCATTGATTGGAAGCAAGTCTTAATCCTTATGCAATTGGTTTCTCTTTATTCTTTAAGTTCTTTTGGCCATTGATTGGAAGCAAGTCTTAATCCTTATGCAATTGGTTTCTCTTTATTCTTTAAGTTCTTTTGGCCATTGATTGGAAGCAAGTCTTAATCCTTATGCAATTGGTTTCTCTTTATTCTTTAAGTTCTTTTGGCCATTGATTGGAAGCAAGTCTTAATCCTTATGCAATTGGTTTCTCTTTATTCTTTAAGTTCTTTTGGCCATTGATTGGAAGCAAGTCTTAATCCTTATGCAATTGGTTTCTCTTTATTCTTTAAGTTCTTTTGGCCATTGATTGGAAGCAAGTCTTAATCCTTATGCAATTGGTTTCTCTTTATTCTTTAAGTTCTTTTGGCCATTGATTGGAAGCAAGTCTTAATCCTTATGCAATTGGTTTCTCTTTATTCTTTAAGTTCTTTTGGCCATTGATTGGAAGCAAGTCTTAATCCTTATGCAATTGGTTTCTCTTTATTCTTTAAGTTCTTTTGGCCATTGATTGGAAGCAAGTCTTAATCCTTATGCAATTGGTTTCTCTTTATTCTTTAAGTTCTTTTGGCCATTGATTGGAAGCAAGTCTTAATCCTTATGCAATTGGTTTCTCTTTATTCTTTAAGTTCTTTTGGCCATTGATTGGAAGCAAGTCTTAATCCTTATGCAATTGGTTTCTCTTTATTCTTTAAGTTCTTTTGGCCATTGATTGGAAGCAAGTCTTAATCCTTATGCAATTGGTTTCTCTTTATTCTTTAAGTTCTTTTGGCCATTGATTGGAAGCAAGTCTTAATCCTTATGCAATTGGTTTCTCTTTATTCTTTAAGTTCTTTTGGCCATTGATTGGAAGCAAGTCTTAATCCTTATGCAATTGGTTTCTCTTTATTCTTTAAGTTCTTTTGGCCATTGATTGGAAGCAAGTCTTAATCCTTATACAATTGGTTTCTCTTTATTCTTTAAGTTCTTTTGGCCATTGATTGGAAGCAAGTCTTAATCCTTATGCAATTGGTTTCTCTTTATTCTTTAAGTTCTTTTGGCCACTGATTGGAAACAAGTCTTAATCCTTTTGGTTTCTCTTTATTCTTTAAGTTCTTTTGGCCACTGATTGGAAGCAAGTCTTAATCCTTATGCAATTGGTTTCTCTTTATTCTTTAAGTTCTTTTGGCCATTGATTGGAAGCAAGTCTTAATCCTTATGCAATTGGTTTCTCTTTATTCTTTAAGTTCTTTTGGCCATTGATTGGAAGCAAGTCTTAATCCTTATGCAATTGGTTTCTCTTTATTCTTTAAGTTCTTTTGGCCATTGATTGGAAGCAAGTCTTAATCCTTATGCAATTGGTTTCTCTTTATTCTTTAAGTTCTTTTGGCCATTGATTGGAAGCAAGTCTTAATCCTTATGCAATTGGTTTCTCTTTATTCTTTAAGTTCTTTTGGCCATTGATTGGAAGCAAGTCTTAATCCTTATGCAATTGGTTTCTCTTTATTCTTTAAGTTCTTTTGGCCATTGATTGGAAGCAAGTCTTAATCCTTAAGGAATTGGTTTCTCTTTATTCTTTAAGTTCTTTTGGCCATTGATTGGAAGCAAGTCTTAATCCTTATGCAATTGGTTTCTCTTTATTCTTTAAGTTCTTTTGGCCACAGATTGGAAGCAAGTCTTAATCCTTATGCAATTGGTTTCTCTTTATTCTTTAAGTTCTTTTGGCCATTGACTGGAAGCAAGTCTTAATCCTTAAGGAATTGGTTTCTCTTTATTCTTTAAGTTCTTTTGGCCATTGATTGGAAGCAAGTCTTAATCCTTATGCAATTGGTTTCTCTTTATTCTTTAAGTTCTTTTGGCCATTGATTGGAAGCAAGTCTTAATCCTTATGCAATTGGTTTCTCTTTATTCTTTAAGTTATTTTAGCAATTGATTGGAAGCAAGTCTTAATACTTAAGGAATTGGTTTCTCTTTATTCTTTAAGTTCTTTTGGCCATTGATTGGAAGCAAGTCTTAATCCTTATGCAATTGGTTTCTCTTTATTCTTTAAGTTCTTTTGGCCATTGATTGGAAGCAAGTCTTAATCCTTATGCAATTGGTTTCTCTTTATTCTTTAAGTTCTTTTGGCCATTGATTGGAAGCAAGTCTTAATCCTTATGCAATTGGTTTCTCTTTATTCTTTAAGTTCTTTTGGCCATTGATTGGAAGCAAGTCTTAATCCTTATGCAATTGGTTTCTCTTTATTCTTTAAGTTCTTTTGGCCATTGATTGGAAGCAAGTCTTAATCCTTAAGGAATTGGTTTCTCTTTATTCTTTAAGTTCTTTTGGCCATTGATTGGAAGCAAGTCTTAATCCTTATGCAATTGGTTTCTCTTTATTCTTTAAGTTCTTTTGGCCATTGATTGGAAGCAAGTCTTAATCCTTAAGGAATTGGTTTCTCTTTATTCTTTAAGTTCTTTTGGCCATTGATTGGAAGCAAGTCTTAATCCTTATGCAATTGCTTTCTCTTTATTCTTTAAGTTCTTTTAGCGATTGATTGGAAGCAAGTCTTAATACTTAAGGAATTGGTTTCTCTTTATTCTTTAAGTTCTTTTGGCCATTGATTGGAAGCAAGTCTTAATCCTTATGCAATTGGTTTCTCTTTATTCTTTAAGTTCTTTTGGCCATTGATTGGAAGCAAGTCTTAATCCTTATGCAATTGGTTTCTCTTTATTCTTTAAGTTCTTTTGGCCATTGATTGGAAGCAAGTCTTAATCCTTATGCAATTGGTTTCTCTTTATTCTTTAAGTTCTTTTGGCCATTGATTGGAAGCAAGTCTTAATCCTTAAGGAATTGGTTTCTCTTTATTCTTTAAGTTCTTTTGGCCATTGATTGGAAGCAAGTCTTAATCCTTATGCAATTGGTTTCTCTTTATTCTTTAAGTTCTTTTGGCCATTGATTGGAAGCAAGTCTTAATCCTTATGCAATTGGTTTCTCTTTATTCTTTAAGTTCTTTTGGCCATTGATTGGAAGCAAGTCTTAATCCCCTTATGCAAGATTGGATTTCTCTTTATTCTTTGAAATTCTTTTGGCCCGAGATTTGGAAGCCAGTCTTAATCTGCCTTATGGAATTATGGTTTCTCTTTATTCTTTAAGTTAACTTTTTGGCCATTGATTGGAAGCAAAGTCTTATGTATCGTTATGGAATTGGTTTCTAACTTTATTCTTTAAGCTCTTTTTGGTAGTTGATTGGAAGCAAGTCTTAATCACTTATGCAATTGGTTTCTCTCTTTATTAACTGCGTAGAATTCTTTTGGCCATTGATTGGACAAGCAAGTGTTTCTTAATCCTTAGTAGAATTGGTTTTCTCTTTGTTAACACTTTAAGTTCTTTTTTGGCCATTGATCGGAAGCAAGTACTTAATCCTTATGCAATTGGTTTCTCTTTATTCTTTTTAAAGTTCTTTTGGCCGTTGATTGGAAGCAATGTCCTTAATCCCTTATGCAATTGGTTTCTCTTTATTACTTTAAGTTCTTTTTGGCCGTTACGATTGGAGAGCAAGTCTTGAATCCTTGGGAATTATGGTTTCTCTTTATTCTTTTAAGTTAACTTTGTGGCCATTGATTGGAAGCAAGTCTTAATCCTTATGCTAGAATTGGTTTCTCTTTATTCTACTTAAGCTCTTTTGGCCATTGATTGGGGAAGCAAGTCTTAATCACTACGCAAAATTGGTTTCTCTTTATTCTTTAAGTTAACACCATTATTTGGCCATTGTGAAGGATCTGGAAACAAAGGTCTTAATCCTTACGCTAATTAGTTTCTCTTTATTCTTTAAGTTCTTATGGCCATACTAGTTGGAAGCAAGTGCTCAATCCTTATGGGAATTGGTTTCTCTTTGTTCTTTAAATTCTTTTGGCCAATGATTGGAAGCAGAGTGTAAATCCTTATGCAAATGGTGTCTCTTTATTCTTTAAGTTCTTGTGGCCATTGATTGAAAGCAAGTCTTTGTAATCATAAGGGAATTAGTTTCTCTTTAATCTTTAAATTCTTTTGGCCATTGATTTGGGGAAGCAAGTCTTAATCCTTATGCAATTGGTTTCTCTTCTCCTTTGCAGTTCTTTTGGCCATTAGTTAGAAGCAAGTCATAATCCTTAAGGAATTGGTTTCTCTTTGTTCTTCGCTCTTTTGGCGTTAGGAATGGAAGCAAACCTTAATACTTAAGCAATTGGTTTATAACTTTAGTCTTTAAATTCACTTTGCCCAATGATTGGAAGCGAGTCTTAAAATCATTATGCAATTGGTTTCTCTTTATTCTTTAAGTTCTTTTGGCCATTGATTGGAAGCAAGCCTTAATCCTTAAGCAATTGGTTTCTCTTTAATCTTTAAATTCTTTTGGCCGTTGATTGGAAGCAAGACTTAATCCTTATGCAATTGGTTTCCCTTTATTCTTTAAGTTCTTTTGGCCTCAGATTGGAGGCAAGTCTTAATGCTTATGCAGATTGGATTTCTCTTTATTCTTTAAATTCTTTTGTCGATTGATTGGAACCCGGTCTTAATCCTTATGCGGTTGGTTTCTCTTTATTCTTTAAGTTCTTATTCCCCATTGATTAAAATCAAGTCTTAATCCTTAAGAGAGTTAGTTTCTCTTTATTCTTTAAGTTCTTTTGACCATTGATTGGAAGCAAGCCTTGAAAATCGCCCGTATGCAAATGGTTTCTCTTTGCTTCTTTAAGTTCTTTTGGCCATTGATTGGGAAGCAAGTCTTAATCCCAACCTTAAGCAATTGGTTTCTCTTTAGTCTTTACAATTCCTTTTGTGTCCAATGATTTGGAAGCAAGTCTTAATCCCCTTATGCAATTGGTTTCTCTTACATTTACTCAAGTTCTTTTGGCCATTGATTGGAAGCAGAAGTCGTAATCCTTAAGGAATTGGTTTCTCTTTAATCTTTAAATTCTTTTTGGCGTCGATTGGAAGCAAGACTTAAATCCTTATGCAATTGGTTTCCCTTTGTTCTTTCAAGTTCTTGCAGCCCGCAGTTGGAAGCAAGTCTCTTAATACTTAAGGAATTAGTTTCTCTTTACAATGCTTTAAGTTCTTTTGGCCATTGATTGGAAGCAAGTCTTAATCCTTATGCAATTGGTTTCTCATTCTTCTTTAACTTCTTTTGTGCATTGATTGGAAGCAAGCCTTAATCCTTAAGGAATTGGTTTCTCTTTATTCTTTAAGTTCTTTTGGCCATTGATTGGAAGCAAGTCTTAATCCTTATGCAATTGGTTTCTCTTTATTCTTTAAGTTCTTTTGGCCATTGATTGGAAGCAAGTCTTAATCCTTATGCAATTGGTTTCTCTTTATTCTTTAAGTTCTTTTGGCCACTGATTGGAAGCAAGTCTTAATCCTTAAGCAATTGGTTTCTCTTTATTCTTTAAGTTCTTTTGGCCATTGATTGGAAGCAAGTCTTAATCCTTATGCAATTGGTTTCTCTTTATTCTTTAAGTTCTTTTGGCCATTGATTGGAAGCAAGTCTTAATCCTTATGCAATTGGTTTCTCTTTATTCTTTAAGTTCTTTTGGCCATTGATTGGAAGCAAGTCTTAATCCTTATGCAATTGGTTTCTCTTTATTCTTTAAGTTCTTTTGGCCATTGATTGGAAGCAAGTCTTAATCCTTATGCAATTGGTTTCTCTTTATTCTTTAAGTTCTTTTGGCCATTGATTGGAAGCAAGTCTTAATCCTTATGCAATTGGTTTCTCTTTATTCTTTAAGTTCTTTTGGCCATTGATTGGAAGCAAGCCTTAATCCTTAAGGAATTGGTTTCTCTTTATTCTTTAAGTTCTTTTGGCCATTGATTGGAAGCAAGTCTTAATCCTTATGCAATTGGTTTCTCTTTATTCTTTAAGTTCTTTTGGCCATTGATTGGAAGCAAGTCTTAATCCTTATGCAATTGGTTTCTCTTTATTCTTTAAGTTCTTTTGGCCATTGATTGGAAGCAAGTCTTAATCCTTATGCAATTGGTTTCTCTTTATTCTTTAAGTTCTTTTGGCCATTGATTGGAAGCAAGTCTTAATCCTTATGCAATTGGTTTCTCTTTATTCTTTAAGTTCTTTTGGCCATTGATTGGAAGCAAGTCTTAATCCTTATGCAATTGGTTTCTCTTTATTCTTTAAGTTCTTTTGGCCATTGATTGGAAGCAAGTCTTAATCCTTATGAATTGGTTTCTCTTTATTCTTTAAGTTCTTTTGGCCATTGATTGGAAGCAAGTCTTAATCCTTATGCAATTGGTTTCTCTTTATTCTTTAAGTTCTTTTGGCCATTGATTGGAAGCAAGTCTTAATCCTTATGCAATTGGTTTCTCTTTATTCTTTAAGTTCTTTTGGCCATTGATTGGAAGCAAGTCTTAATCCTTATGCAATTGGTTTCTCTTTATTCTTTAAGTTCTTTTGGCCATTGATTGGAAGCAAGTCTTAATCCTTATGCAATTGGTTTCTCTTTATTCTTTAAGTTCTTTTGGCCATTGATTGGAAGCAAGTCTTAATCCTTAAGGAATTGGTTTCTCTTTATTCTTTAAGTTCTTTTGGCCATTGATTGGAAGCAAGTCTTAATCCTTATGCAATTGGTTTCTCTTTATTCTTTAAGTTCTTTTTGGCCATTGATTGGAAGCAAGTCTTAATCCTTATGCAATTGGTTTCTCTTTATTCTTTAAGTTCTTTTGGCCATTGATTGGAAGCAAGTCTTAATCCTTATGCAATTGGTTTCTCTTTATTCTTTAAGTTCTTTTGGCCATTGATTGGAAGCAAGTCTTAATCCTTATGCAATTGGTTTCTCTTTATTCTTTAAGTTCTTTTGGCCATTGATTGGAAGCAAGTCTTAATCCTTATGCAATTGGTTTCTCTTTATTCTTTAAGTTCTTTTGGCCATTGATTGGAAGCAAGTCTTAATCCTTATGCAATTGGTTTCTCTTTATTCTTTAAGTTCTTTTGGCCATTGATTGGAAGCAAGTCTTAATCCTTATGCAATTGGTTTCTCTTTATTCTTTAAGTTCTTTTGGCCATTGATTGGAAGCAAGTCTTAATCCTTATGCAATTGGTTTCTCTTTATTCTTTAAGTTCTTTTGGCCATTGATTGGAAGCAAGTCTTAATCCTTATGCAATTGGTTTCTCTTTATTCTTTAAGTTCTTTTGGCCATTGATTGGAAGCAAGTCTTAATCCTTATGCAATTGGTTTCTCTTTATTCTTTAAGTTCTTTTGGCCATTGATTGGAAGCAAGTCTTAATCCTTATGCAATTGGTTTCTCTTTATTCTTTAAGTTCTTTTGGCCATTGATTGGAAGCAAGTCTTAATCCTTATGCAATTGGTTTCTCTTTATTCTTTAAGTTCTTTTGGCCATTGATTGGAAGCAAGTCTTAATCCTTATGCAATTGGTTTCTCTTTATTCTTTAAGTTCTTTTGGCCATTGATTGGAATCAAGTCTTAATCCTTAAGCAATTGGTTTCTTTTTATTCTTTAAGTTCTTTTGGCCATTGATTGGAAGCAAGTCTTAATCCTTATGCAATTGGTTTCTCTTTATTCTTTAAGTTCTTTTGGCCATTGATTGGAAGCAAGTCTTAATCCTTATGCAATTGGTTTCTCTTTATTCTTTAAGTTCTTTTGGCCACTGATTGGAAGCA
>JAVHNO010000270.1:986738-1038153 GCA_031439595.1 Pterocarpus santalinus | reverse complement strand
GAGAAACCAATTCCTTAAGGATTAAGACTTGCTTCCAATCAATGGCCAAAAGAACATAACTTACAAAGTGAAACCAATTCATTATGTATTAAGTCTTGCTTCCAATCAATGGCCAAAAGAACTTAAAGGACAAGGGTAAACCAATTCGAAAAGGATAAAGACTCGCTTCCAATGATTGGCCAAAAGAACTTAAAGAATAATGAGAAACCAATTCCTTAAGGATTAAGACTTGCTTCCAATCAATGGCCAAAAGAACATAACTTACAAAGTGAAGCCAATTCATTATGGATTAAGTCTTGCTTCCAATCAGTGGCCAAAAGAACTTAAAGGACAAGGATAAAGCAATTCATAAAGGATAAAGACTTGCTTCCAATCAATGGCCAAAAGAACTTAAAGAATAATGAGAAACCAATTCCTTAAGGATTAAGACTTCCTTCCAACCAATGGCCGAAAGAAATTAAAGAATAATGAGAAACCAATTCCTTAAGGATTAAGACTTGCTTCCAATCAATGGCCAAAAGAACATAACTTTCCAAGTGAAACCAATTCATTATGGATTATGTCTTGCTTCCAATAAATGGCCAAAAGAACTAAAAGGACAAGGATAAACTAATTCGTAAAGGATAAAGATTCGCTTCCAATGATTGGCCAAAAGAACTTAAAGAATAATGAGAAACCAATTCCTAAAGGATTAAGACTTGCTTCCAATCAATGGCCAAAAGAACATAACTTACCAAGTGAAACCAATTCATTATGGATTATGTCTCGCTTCCAATAAATGGCCAAAAGAACTTAAAGGACAAGGATAGACTAATTCGTAAAGGATAAGGACTTGCTTCCAATGAATGGGAAAAAGAACTTAAAGAATAATGAGAAACCAATTCCTTAAGGATTAAGACTTGCTTCCAATCAATGGCCAAAAGAACATAACTTACAAAGTGAAGCCAATTCATTATGGATTAAGTCTTGCTTCCAATAAATGGCCAAAAGAACTTAAAGGACAAGGATAAACTAATTCGTAAAGGATAAAGACTTGCTTCCAATGAATGGCCAAAAGAACTTAAAGAATAATGAGAAACCAATTCCTTAATGGTTAAGACTTGCTTCGCACCAACGGCCAAAAGAACTTCAAAAATAATGAGAAACTAATTCCTTAAGGATTAAGACTTGCTTCCAATCAATGGCCAAAAGAACATAACTTACAAAGTGAAACCAATTCATTATGGATTAAGTCTTGCTTCCAATCAATGGCCAAAAGAACTTAATGGGCAAGGACAAACCAATTCGTAAAGGATAAAGACTTGCTTCCAATGATTGGCCAAAAGAACTTAAAGAATAATGAGAAACCAATTCCTTAAGGTTTAAGACTTGCTTCCAACCAATGGCCAAAAGAACTTAAAGAATAATGAGAAATCAATTCCTTAAGGATTAAGACTTGCTTCCAATAAATGGCCAAAAGAACATAACTTACAAAGTGAAACCAATTCATTATGTATTAAGTCTTGCTTCCAATCAATGGCCAAAAGAACTTAAAGGACAAGGATAAACCAATTCGTAAAGGATAAAGACTCGCTTCCAATGATTGGCCAAAAGAACTTAAAGAATAATGAGAAACCAATTCCTTAAGGATTAAGACTTGCTTCCAATCAATGGCCAAAAGAACATAACTTACAAAGTGAAACCAATTCATTATGTATTAAGTCTTGCTTCCAATCAATGGCCAAAAGAACTTAAAGGACAAGGGTAAACCAATTCGAAAAGGATAAAGACTCGCTTCCAATGATTGGCCAAAAGAACTTAAAGAATAATGAGAAACCAATTCCTTAAGGATTAAGACTTGCTTCCAATCAATGGCCAAAAGAACATAACTTACAAAGTGAAGCCAATTCATTATGGATTAAGTCTTGCTTCCAATAAATGGCCAAAAGAACTTAAAGGACAAGGATAAACCAATTCGTAAAGGATAAAGACTTGCTTCCAATCAATGGCCAAAAGAACTTAAAGAATAATGAGAAACCAATTCCTTAAGGATTAAGACTTGCTTCCAATCAATGGCCAAAAGAACATAACTTACAAAGTGAAACCAATTCATTATGGATTAAGTCTTGCTTCCAATCAGTGGCCAAAAGAACTTAAAGGACAAGGATAAAGCAATTCGCAAAGGATAAAGACTTGCTTCCAATCAATGGCCAAAAGAACTTAAAGAATAATGAGAAACCAATTCCTTAAGGATTAAGACTTGCTTCCAACCAATGGCCAAAAGAAATTAAAGAATAATGAGAAACCAATTCCTTAAGGATTAAGACTTGCTTCCAATCAATGGCCAAAAGAACATAACTTTCCAAGTGAAACCAATTCATTATGGATTATGTCTTGCTTCCAATAAATGGCCAAAAGAACTAAAAGGACAAGGATAAACTAATTCGTAAAGGATAAAGATTCGCTTCCAATGATTGGCCAAAAGAACTTAAAGAATAATGAGAAACCAATTCCTTTAGAATTAAGACTTGCTTCCAATCAATGGCCAAAAGAACATAACTTACAAAGTGAAACCAATTCATTATGTATTAAGTCTTGCTTCCAATCAATGGCCAAAAGAACTTAAAGGACAAGGATAAACTAATTCGTAAAGGATAAAGATTCGCTTCCAATGATTGGCCAAAAGAACTTAAAGAATAATGAGAAACCAATTCCTAAAGGATTAAGACTTGCTTCCAATCAATGGCCAAAAGAACATAACTTACAAAGTGAAGCCAATTCATTATGGATTAAGTCTTGCTTCCAATAAATGGCCAAAAGAACTTAAAGGACAAGGATAAACTAATTCGTAAAGGATAAAGACTTGCTTCCAATGAATGGCCAAAAGAACTTAAAGAATAATGAGAAACCAATTCCTTAAGGATTAAGACTTGCTTCCAATCAATGGCCAAAAGAACATAACTTACAAAGTGAAGCCAATTCATTATGGATTAAGTCTTGCTTCCAATAAATGGCCAAAAGAACTTAAAGGACAAGGACAAACCAATTCGTAAAGGATAAAGACTTGCTTCCAATCAATGGCCAAAAGAACTTAAAGAATAATGAGAAACCAATTCCTTTAGAATTAAGACTTGCTTCCAATCAATGGCCAAAAGAACATAACTTACAAAGTGAAACCAATTCATTATGTATTAAGTCTTGCTTCCAATCAATGGCCAAAAGAACTTAAAGGATGTTATGATCCATAATCCATGAACCCTAATTCTGGTGTATTGTGGTTGTAATTCAATCCAGGAGAAATAAAAATCACAAAAAAATGGAAGAGACAAGGAATGGAAAGAGATTGGAGGGCGCCACAATCAAGGATGATTGATAAGCCAAGGGTGATCGCCACAAGAGCAATTGGAAACTCTTGATAAGACCTAGGGTTCCAAGCAAGAACCAAAGAGACACTTTTACTAAAGTATTCTGATTTCAATTTGCCAAAATCCCCTTCAAAATGTGTTTACAAGGTTTATAAACAAAACTAAAGTTTAGCAAATGGGCTGAAACACTTAGCCCAAGATTAAAATCTAAACTTATTAAAACTGAGTAAAAGGCTAAATAGCTAAAAACAATTGATGGGCTATATGAAATTACAAGCCCAATTACATTATTACTAACTTAAAATTAACAAGCCCAAAGGTATAACTAAGCTTGTTCAGCCACATGAATGCAATGGACTAGTCTTGAGTTGTTTTCTTCTTGAATGGGCTTTGCCTCAAATAAACTTGAAATCATTTGGCCCAAAGCTTCCTTAGCTCTCTTGGATTTGGATCTAGTCATTGGTCCACCAATTCCTTCCAAAGGATCTCCTCCTTGCCTTTGCTTTCTTGAGTCTACTTTATCTTCCTTGATCACATCATCCTCCTTCTTCAAGAGAATTAGCCCTCGAATTTAGCTGCTCATCACCTACATCAAATGAGGACAAGTCGGCAACATTAAAAGTAGCGCTTATCCCATACTCACCAGGTAAGTCGATCTTGTAGGCATTGTCATTTATTCTCTCCAAGACTTGGAAGGGTCCATCACCCCTAGGTTGGAGTTTGGATTTCCTTTGAGATGGAAACCTCTCCTTTCTCATGTGTACCCAAACCCAATCAGGGTTCAAATACAACCTTCTTTCTCTCGCCTCTTGTTGGCTTGCTTTGCATAACTCTCCATTTTCTTCTCAATTTGGGCTTTTACTTGCTCATGCAGCCTCTTTACAAAGTCAGCCTTAGCCTGTGCATCTTTATGCTTAAAAACAGAAATGTTAGGCATAGGCAATAAATCAAGAGGAGTCAAAGGGTTAAATCCATACACTATTTCAAAAGGAGAACAATTAGTAGTGCTATGGATAGCCCTATTATATGCAAACTCTACATGAGGCAAACACTCTTCCCATGACTTAATATTCTTCTTTATAACATTTCTAAGGAGACTAGAAAGAGTCCTATTAACTACCTCACTTTGCCCATCAGTTTGGGGGTGACAAGTAGTTGAGAATAGCAATTTAGTACCAATCTTACCCCATAGTGTCCTCCAAAAGTGACTTAAGAACTTAGTGTCCCTGTCACTCACAATGCTCCTAGGTAATCCATGTAGCCTCACTACCTCTTTGAAGAACAAATCAGCCACATGACAAGCATCATCCACCTTCTTGCAAGGTATGAAATGAGCCATCTTGGAGAACCTATCCACCACCACAAAAATATAATCCTTGCCATTCTTTGTCCGAGGCAGTCCTAAAACAAAGTCCATAGATAAATCAATCCAAGGAAAATCAGGAATTGGCAAAGGAGTATAGAGTCCATGAGGCATTATCTTTGACTTAGACTTCTTACAAACAATGCATCTTTCACAAAATTTATGCACATCATGTTTCATGTGTGGCCAATAAAAATGTTCATGCAGTATGTCTAAAGTCTTTTGGACCCCAAAATGCCCCATTAAGCCCCCCTCATGTGCCTCTCTCACAAGCAACTCTCTAATGGAACTTTGAGGCACACATAACCTTTTCTCTTTAAACAAATAATCCTTATGCCTAAAGTACCCATTTTGGACAGCATGCACACAATTTTTATAAATCTGAGAAAATTTTGGATCATGCTCATACAATTCCTTTATATGCTCAAAACCAATGAATTTAGTTTCAAGAGTGGAGAACAGAGCATACCTTCTTGAAAGCGCATCAGCAACCACATTAGCCTTACCTTTCTTATGCTTAATCACATAGGGAAATTGCTCAAGGAACTCAACCCACTTGGCATGTCTCTTATTCAGCTTACCTTGTCCTTTTAAATACTTCAAGGACTCATGGTCACTATGAATCACAAATTCCTTGGGTAAAAGGTAATGCTGCCATATTTGTAATGCCCTTACTAATGCATACAACTCTTTATCATATATGGGATAGTTAAGAATAGCACCATTTAATTTTTCACTAAAATAAGCAATTGGGTGCCTATCTTGCATCAAAACAGCCCCTATTCCCACACCAGATGCATCACATTCAATTTCAAAAGATTTAGCAAAATTAGGCAATGCAAGGATAGGTGCATGAGTCAATTTATCTTTGAGGGCAGCAAAAGCTTGCTCTTGTTTTTCACCCCATTTAAATCCCACATGCCTTTAATTACTTCATTCAAGGGTGCAGCCAATGTACTAAAATCTTTAACAAACCTCCTATAGAAACTAGCTAAACCATGAAAGCTTCTTACCTCACTAACATTCTTAGGAGTTGGCCACTCTTGAATAGCTTTCACCTTCTCTTGATCAACCCGCACCCCTTGTGAGGTAACAACAAAACCAAGAAAAACCACATGGTGTGTAGAAAAATACATTTTTCCATGTTGGCATACAATTTCTCATGCCTAAGAGCTTCCAAAACACTCCTCAAATGCACATGATGATCATCATAGGATTTGCTATAAATCAAAATGTCATCAAAATAAACCACAACAAACTTTCCTAGGAATTCCCTTAACACATGATTCATCAATCTCATGAAGGTACTAGGAGCATTTGTTAATCCAAAGGGCATGACCAACCATTCATACAATCCATATTTGGTTTTAAAAGCAGTTTCCATTCATCCCCTTCTCTAATCCTAACTGATGATATCCGCTTTTAAGATCAATTTTAGAAAACACACAGGCACCATGCAATTCATCCAACAAATCATCTAATCTAGGAATGGGATGTCTATACTTTACCGTGATGTTATTGATGGCTCTACAATCAGTGCACATCCTCCAAGTTCCATCTTTCTTAGGCACTAGAATGACTAGAACTGCACACGGACTTAAGCTTTCTTGCACCCACCCTTTTTGCATCAAGTCTTCAACTTGTTTTTGAATCTCCTTGGTCTCTTGAGGATTACTCCTATAGGCTGGCCTATTAGGCAATGAAGCTCCTGGAATGAGATCAATTTGATGTTCTATGCCTCGTAGAGGGGGTAGACCATGAGGTACCTCCTTGGGAAAGACATCTCCAAATTCCTCAAGAACAAAGAAGAAACTTCACAAGGAAGAGAGTTAGTAGCACCTGTTTCATGTAATTTACTTTCTTTACTCAAAAGTAAAAGCATTGGCTTTTTCATGAGCATAGCCTTTTTCACCTCTTTTTCTTTAATAAACAGATTTTGCAATTTTCCCTCTATTTTTCCACTCTCTTTTCCTTTTTCTTTTCACTCTCTTTTTCCTTTTTCTTTTCACTCTCTTTTTCTTTTCTTTCCTGTTTTCTTTTATCTCTCATTTTGGATTGATCCTCACCAACCTCTCTTGGAGACAAAGGAGCAAGAATAGTCTTGCGCTCTTTATGTACAAATGAAAACTTATTTGTGAACCCATCATGCAGAGCTTTCTTATCATACTGCCAAGGCCTACCAAGAAGTAAATGGCAAGCCTCCATAGGCACCACATCACACAAAACTGCATCATCATACTTCCCTACAGAGAATTCCACCTCCACTTGCTTACTCACAGTCATTTCACCATCCTCACTAAGCCATTGAAGCTTATATGGCTGTGGGTGTGGTTTAGTCTCCAAATTCAGTTTTGAGACCATCCTTGCACTAGCAACATTAGTGCAGCTCGCTCCATCAATAATTAAAGAACAAACCTTCCCTTGGATGATACACCTTGTGTGGAAAATATTTTCCCTTTGGCTTTCATCCAAATCCATTGCTTGGCTGCCCAACAACCTCCTCACCATGAATAAATCTCCTTCTGGTGCAATTTCCTCATCATACTCATCCTCACTAGTTGGGGCAGATTCAGATGAGGACTCACTAGTGATTTCTCCATTATCTTTGAGAAGCATAGTCTTCTTGGTTGGGCATTCGGATGCTATGTGTCCTCTCCCCAAACACTTGAAGCATTTTATCTCACTACTCCTTGTCTTTTTAGAGGTCTCATTGGACTTGAATTGAGGCCTTTGAGGTGCAGCCGTGGTGTTGCTAGAAGAGGTACCTCCCTCCTTCTTATTTCTTTCCTTCCAATTTGAAGAATTGAAATTAGAAGAGCTCTTCCTCAATGTACCTTTTCTCTTAAGTTGCTGCTCCACTTTGGTAGCTTGATGTACCAAGTCCTCCAACTCCACATAATTTTGTAGCTCAACCACATCTCTAATGTCATTATTTAGCCCATTCAGAAAAGCGTGCCATAGTAGCCTCCCGATCTTCATTCACATTGGCTCTAATCAAAGACACCTCCATCTCCTTGTAATATTCATCAACACTCCTACTACCTTGTGTGAGTCTTTGGAGTTTGTTATGAAGGTCCCTATGATAATAGGAAGGGACAAATCTCCTCCTCATTAACCTCTTCATTTCAACCCAAGTATCCACCAAAGGTTCTTCATATCTAAGCCAGCTCTTTTGCAATTGATCCCACCAAATGAGAGCATAGTCTCAGGAACTCCATGGCTGCCACCTTCACCTTCTTATCTTCAGTATAGTTGTGGCAAGCAAAAAGTTGTTCAATCTTCATTTCCCACTCTAAGTATGCCTCTGGATCACTTTTCCCTTTAAAAGAGGGAATGTTGAGTTTTACTCGCTCAATGCTGTCCTCTCTTTGATCTACTTCATGATCTCTTCTTCTCCTTCCATCAAGCCTCCTTCTACCTCCATCAGCATCAGGATGTCCTTGATTTTCTAACCGGCCAATTCTCACATATAACTCCTCTGTATGCTCCCTCATCATCCTTTCCATTTGAGCTGTAATAGCCTCCACTAACAATCTGTTGTTTCCTTGAGGAGGAGGGCTACCACTACCACTGTTCTCGCCATCATTCAAGTAAAAGAAAACAAAAGTGAAAGCAATGGGACCTCACCACACTTCTCACGTGTTTACACTCTTAGAGATGTATCACTCGTGTTTGTTGCTCTCTAATAGGCTTTTGTGTAAGGTGCTCTCTTGCCTTTTACCACTCAAGTGCTCTTGTAGGCTCTTAAATAGAATCACAAGTCAATTCAAAGAGAAATTCCAAAAACACTTATGTCAAATCACAAAACAAACAAGAGGTCAAACAAAAGAAAACTCTAAGACAAAACTTTTAAGATCCAAAAGAGACAAACAAGAAAAAAGACTAAACAAAGACAAGCACACTCAAATCAGAGGCCAAACAAGACAGAACAAGCTAAAGGTTTGAAGAACAATAAGAAACAAGCTAATGTTTTGACCTTTTTTTTTTTTTTTCAAATTCTGCGTTTTTTTTTTTAATCTGTTCTTGATGATTGTAGATGAACAGACCAACTGGAATCACATCAAAACAAGCACATATTTAACAACTAAACATCAAACTAACAGAGCTTAGAAAGATTAGAATGAAACAATTCCCATGAACATCAAGAACAAATGATGAACATTCTGCACTTTTTAATTTTTTTTTTTTTTTACCCCACTGATCCAATGCAATATCAACAAAGACAGAAGTGGAAATCAGAAGAACATCAACAAATTAAGCAAAGTAAAAGGATGAATCAAACAAAAACTCAAAGAAAACAAATCGCAAAGTCGCACAAGACTGAGTTCGGAAAAAAAAATCGCTGTATCTCAAGCTACAAAATTTGGAATTCAACGATTCAAAAACGAGATGAAAGATGAGATTCTGAACTTCAGAAAAGACCCAAGAAACACCGAAATATGATGCGGAAAACTCAAGATATGAACCAAAGAAAACTGACCAATTCTGCAACTCGAAGAAGCCGACTCTGATAACTCACAATGTTATGATCCATAATCCATGAACCCTAATTCTGGTGTATTGTGGTTGTAATTCAATCAAGGAGAAATAAAAATCACAAAAAAATGGAAGAGACAAGGAATGGAAAGAGATTGGAGGGCGCCACAATCAAGGATGATTGATAAGCCAAGGGTGATCGCCACAAGAGCAATTGGAAACTCTTGATAAGACCTAGGGTTCCAAGCAAGAACCAAAGAGACACTTTTACTAAAGTATTCTGATTTCAATTTGCCAAAATCCCCTTCAAAATGTGTTTACAAGGTTTATAAACAAAACTAAAGTTTAGCAAATGGGCTGAAACACTTAGCCCAAGATTAAAATCTAAACTTATTAAAACTGAGTAAAAGGCTAAATAGCTAAAAACAATTGATGGGCTATATGAAATTACAAGCCCAATTACATTATTACTAACTTAAAATTAACAAGCCCAAAGGTATAACTAAGCTTGTTCAGCCACATGAATGCAATGGACTAGTCTTGAGTTGTTTTCTTCTTGAATGGGCTTTGCCTCAAATAAACTTGAAATCATTTGGCCCAAAGCTTCCTTAGCTCTCTTGGATTTGGATCTAGTCATTGGTCCACCAATTCCTTCCAAAGGATCTCCTCCTTGCCTTTGCTTTCTTGAGTCTACTTTATCTTCCTTGATCACATCAAAGGACAAGGATAAACTAATTCGTAAAGGATAAAGATTCGCTTCCAATGATTGGCCAAAAGAACTTAAAGAATAATGAGAAACCAATTCCTAAAGGATTAAGACTTGCTTCCAATCAATGGCCAAAAGAACATAACTTACAAAGTGAAGCGAATTCATTATGGATTAAGTCTTGCTTCCAATAAATGGCCAAAAGAACTTAAAGGACAAGGATAAACTAATTCGTAAAGGATAAGGACCTGCTCCCAATGAATGGCCAAAAGAACTTAAAGAATAATGAGAAACCAATTCCTTAAGGGTTAAGACTTGCATCCAATCAATGGCCAAAAGAACACAACTTACAAAGTGAAACCAATTCATTATGGATTAAGTCTTGCTTCCAACAAATGGCCAAAAGAACATAAAAGACAAGGATAAACCAATTCGTAAAGGATAAAGACTTGCTTCCAATCAATGGGCAAAAGAACTTAAAGAATAATGAGAAACCAATTCCTTAAGGATTAAGACTTGCTTCCAATCAATGGCCAAAAGAACATAACTTACAAAGTGAAGCCAATTCATTATGGATTAAGTCTTTCTTCCAATAAATGGCCAAAAGAACTTAAAGGACAAGGATAAACTAATTCGTAAAGGATAAAGACTTGCTTCCAATGAATGGCCAAAAGAACTTAAAGAATAATGAGAAACCAATTCCTTAATGGTTAAGACTTGCTTCCCACCAACGGCCAAAAGAACTTAAAAAGTAATGAGAAACTAATTCCTTAAGGATTAAGACTTGCTTTCAGTCAATGGCCAACAGAACATAACTTACAAAGTGAAACCAATTCATTATGGATTAAGTCTTGCTTCCAATCAATGGCCAAAAGAACTTAATGGGCAAGGACAAACCAATTCGTAAAGGATAAAGACTTGCTTCCAATGATTGGCCAAAAGAACTTAAAGAATAATGAGAAACCAATTCCTTAAGGTTTAAGAATTGCTTCCAACCAATGGCCAAAAGAACTTAAAGAATAATGAGAAATCAATTCCTTAAGGATTAAGACTTGCTTCCAATAAATGGCCAAAAGAACAAAACTTACAAAGTGAAACCAATTCATTATGTATTAAGTCTTGCTTCCAATCAATGGCCAAAAGAACTTAAAGGACAAGGATAAACCAATTCGTAAAGGATAAAGACTCGCTTCCAATGATTGGCCAAAAGAACTTAAAGAATAACGAGAAACCAATTCCTTAAGGGTTAAGACTTGCATCCAATCAATGGCCAAAAGAACACAACTTACAAAGTGAAACCAATTCATTATGGATTAAGTCTTGCTTCCAACAAATGGCCAAAGGAACTTAAAAGACAAGGATAAAACAATTCGTAAAGGATAAAGACTTGCTTTCAATCAATGGCCAAAAGAACTTAAAGAATAATGAGAAACCAATTCCTTAAGGATTAAGACTTGCTTCCAATCAATGGCCAAAAGAACATAACTTACAAAGTGAAGCCAATTCATTATGGATTAAGTCTTTCTTCCAATAAATGGCCAAAAGAACTTAAAGGACAAGGATAAACTAATTCATAAAGGATAAAGACTTGCTTCCAATGAATGGCCAAAAGAACTTAAAGAATAATGAGAAACCAATTCCTTAATGGTTAAGACTTGCTTCCCACCAATGGCCAAAAGAACTTAAAAAGTAATGAGAAACCAATTCCTTAAGGATTAAGACTTGCTTTCAATCAATGGCCAAAAGAACATAACTTACAAAGTGAAACCAATTCATTATGGATTAAGTCTTGCTTCCAATCAATGGCCAAAAGAACTTAATGGGCAAGGACAAACCAATTCGTAAAGGATAAAGACTTGCTTCCAATGATTGGCCAAAAGAACTTAAAGAATAATGAGAAACCAATTCCTTAAGGTTTAAGACTTGCTTCCAACCAATGGCCAAAAGAACTTAAAGAATAATGAGAAATCAATTCCTTAAGGATTAAGACTTGCTTCCAATAAATGGCCAAAAGAACATAACTTACAAAGTGAAACCAATTCATTATGGATTAAGTCTTGCTTCCAATCAATGGCCAAAAGAACTTAAAGGACAAGGATAAACCAATTCGTAAAGGATAAAGACTTGCTTCCAATGATTGGCCAAAAGAACTTAAAGAATAATGAGAAACCAATTCCTTAAGGGTTAAGACTTGCATCCAATCAATGGCCAAAAGAACACAACTTACAAAGTGAAACCAATTCATTATGGATTAAGTCTTGCTTCCAACAAATGGCCAAAAGAACATAAAAGACAAGGATAAACCAATTCGTAAAGGATAAAGACTTGCTTCCAATCAATGGCCAAAAGAACTTAAAGAATAATGAGAAACCAATTCCTTAAGGATTAAGACTTGCTTCCAATCAATGGCCAAAAGAACATAACTTACAAAAGCGAAACCAATTCATTATGGATTAAGTCTTTCTTCCAATAAATGGCCAAAAGAACTTAAAGGACAAGGATAAACTAATTCATAAAGGATAAAGACTTGCTTCCAATGAATGGCCAAAAGAACTTAAAGAATAATGAGAAACCAATTCCTTAATGGTTAAGACTTGCTTCCCACCAATGGCCAAAAGAACTTAAAAAATAATGAGAAACTAATTCCTTAAGGATTAAGACTTGCTTCCAATCAATGGCCAACAGAACATAACTTACAAAGTGAAACCAATTCATTATGGATTAAGTCTTGCTTCCAATGAATGGCCAAAAGAACTTAATGGGCAAGGATAAACCAATTAAGTAAGGATAAAGACTTGCCTCCAATGATTGGCCAAAAGAACTTAAAGAATAATGAGAAACCAATTCCTTAAGGTTTAAGACTTGCTTCCAACCAATGGCCAAAAGAACTTAAAGAATAATGAGAAATCAATTCCTTAAGGATTAAGACTTGCTTCCAATAAATGGCCAAAAGAACAAAACTTACAAAGTGAAACCAATTCATTATGTATTAAGTCTTGCTTCCAATCAATGGCCAAAAGAACTTAAAGGACAAGGATAAACCAATTCGTAAAGGATAAAGACTCGCTTCCAATGATTGGCCAAAAGAACTTAAAGAATAACGAGAAACCAATTCCTTAAGGGTTAAGACTTGCTTCCAATCAATGGCCAAAAGAACACAACTTACAAAGTGAAACCAATTCATTATGGATTAAGTCTTGCTTCCAACAAATGGCCAAAAGAACTTAAAAGACAAGGATAAACCAATTCGTAAAGGATAAAGACTTGCTTCCAATCAATGGCCAAAAGAACTTAAAGAATAATGAGAAACCAATTCCTTAAGGATTAAGACTTGCTTCCAATCAATGGCCAAAAGAACATAACTTACAAAGTGAAGCCAATTCATTATGGATTAAGTCTTTCTTCCAATAAATGGCCAAAAGAACTTAAAGGACAAGGATAAACTAATTCGTAAAGGATAAAGACTTGCTTCCAATGAATGGCCAAAAGAACTTAAAGAATAATGAGAAACCAATTCCTTAATGGTTAAGACTTGCTTCGCACCAACGGCCAAAAGAACTTAAAAAGTAATGAGAAACTAATTCCTTAAGGATTAAGACTTGCTTTCAGTCAATGGCCAACAGAACATAACTTACAAAGTGAAACCAATTCATTATGGATTAAGTCTTGCTTCCAATCAATGGCCAAAAGAACTTAATGGGCAAGGACAAACCAATTCGTAAAGGATAAAGACTTGCTTCCAATGATTGGCCAAAAGAACTTAAAGAATAATGAGAAACCAATTCCTTAAGGTTTAAGACTTGCTTCCAACCAATGGCCAAAAGAACTTAAAGAATAATGAGAAACCAATTCCTTAAGGATTAAGACTTGCTTCCAATCAATGGCCAAAAGAACATAACTTACAAAGTGAAACCAATTCATTATGTATTAAGTCTTGCTTCCAATCAATGGCCAAAAGAACTTAAAGGACAAGGATAAACCAATTCGAAAAGGATAAAGACTCGCTTCCAATGATTGGCCAAAAGAACTTAAAGAATAATGAGAAACCAATTCCTTAAGGATTAAGACTTGCTTCCAATCAATGGCCAAAAGAACATAACTTACAAAGTGAAACCAATTCATTATGGATTAAGTCTTGCTTCCAATAAATGGCCAAAAGAACTTAAAGGACAAGGATAAACCAATTCGTAAAGGATAAAGACTTGCTTCCAATCAATGGCCAAAAGAACTTAAAGAATAATGAGAAACCAATTCCTTAAGGATTAAGACTTGCTTCCAATCAATGGCCAAAAGAACATAACTTACAAAGTGAAACCAATTCATTATGGATTAAGTCTTGCTTCCAATCAATGGCCAAAAGAACTTAAAGGACAAGGATAAACCAATTCGTAAAGGATAAAGACTTGCTTCCAATCAATGGCCAAAAGAACTTAAAGAATAATGAGAAACCAATTCCTTAAGGATTAAGACTTCCTTCCAACCAATGGCCAAAAGAAATTAAAGAATAATGAGAAACCAATTCCTTAAGGATTAAGACTTGCTTCCAATCAATGGCCAAAAGAACATAACTTACAAAGTGAAACCAATTCATTATGGATTAAGTCTTGCTTCCAATAAATGGCCAAAAGAACTTAAAGGACAAGGATAAACTAATTCGTAAAGGATAAAGATTCGCTTCCAATGATTGGCCAAAAGAACTTAAAGAATAATGAGAAACCAATTCCTAAAGGATTAAGACTTGCTTCCAATCAATGGCCAAAAGAACATAACTTACAAAGTGAAACCAATTCATTATGGATTAAGTCTTGCTTCCAATAAATGGCCAAAAGAACTTAAAGGACAAGGATAAACTAATTCGTAAAGGATAAAGACTTGCTCCCAATGAATGGCCAAAAGAACTTAAAGAATAATGAGAAACCAATTCCTTAAGGATTAAGACTTGCTTCCAATCAATGGCCAAAAGAACATAACTTACAAAGTGAAACCAATTCATTATGGATTAAGTCTTGCTTCCAACAAATGGCCAAAAGAACTTAAAGGACAAGGACAAACCAATTCGTAAAGGATAAAGACTTGCTTCCAATCAATGGCCAAAAGAACTTAAAGAATAATGAGAAACCAATTCCTTAAGGATTAAGACTTGCTTCCAATCAATGGCCAAAAGAACATAACTTACAAAGTGAAACCAATTCATTATGTATTAAGTCTTGCTTCCAATCAATGGCCAAAAGAACTTAAAGGACAAGGATAAACTAATTCGTAAAGGATAAAGATTCGCTTCCAATGGTTGGCCAAAAGAACTTAAAGAATAATGAGAAACCAATTCCTTAAGGATTAAGACTTGCTTCCAATCAATGGCCAAAAGAACACAACTTACAAAGTGAAACCAATTCATTATGGATTAAGTCTTGCTTCCAACAAATGGCCAAAAGAACATAAAAGACAAGGATAAACCAATTCGTAAAGGATAAAGACTTGCTTCCAATCAATGGCCAAAAGAACTTAAAGAATAATGAGAAACCAATTCCTTAAGGATTAAGACTTGCTTCCAATCAATGGCCAAAAGAACATAACTTACAAAGTGAAGCCAATTCATTATGGATTAAGTCTTTCTTCCAATAAATGGCCAAAAGAACTTAAAGGACAAGGATAAACTAATTCGTAAAGGATAAAGACTTGCTTCCAATGAATGGCCAAAAGAACTTAAAGAATAATGAGAAACCAATTCCTTAATGGTTAAGACTTGCTTCGCACCAACGGCCAAAAGAACTTAAAGAATAATGAGAAAATAATTCGTAATGGATAAAAACTTGCTTCCGATCAATGGCCAAAAGAACATAACTTACAAAGTGAACCCAATTCATTATGGATTAAGTCTTGCTTCCAATCAATGGCCAAAAGAACTTAATGGGCAAGGACAAACCAATTCGTAAAGGATAAAGACTTGCTTCCAATGAATGGCCAAAAGAACTTAAAGAATAATGAGAAACCAATTCCTTAAGGATTAAGACTTGCTTCCAATCAATGGCCAAAAGAACATAACTTACAAAGTGAAACCAATTCATTATGGATTAAGTCTTGCTTCCAATCAGTGGCCAAAAGAACTTAAAGGACAAGGATAAAGCAATTCGCAAAGGATAAAGACTTGCTTCCAATCAATGGCCAAAAGAACTTAAAGAATAATGAGAAACCAATTCCTTAAGGATTAAGACTTCCTTCCAACCAATGGCCGAAAGAAATTAAAGAATAATGAGAAACCAATTCCTTAAGGATTAAGACTTGCTTCCAATCAATGGCCAAAAGAACATAACTTACAAAGTGAAACCAATTCATTATGGATTAAGTCTTGCTTCCAATAAATGGCCAAAAGAACTTAAAGGACAAGGATAAACTAATTAGTAAGGATAAAGATTTGCTTCCAATGATTGGCCAAAAGAAGTTAAAGAATAATGAGAAACCAATTCCTTAAGGATCAAGACTTGCTTCCAATCAATGGCCAAAAGAACATAACTTACAAAGTGAAGCCTATTCATTATGGATTAAGTCTTGCTTGCAATAAATGGGCAAAAGAACTTAAAGGACAAGGATAAACTAATTCCTTAAGGATTAAGACTTGCTTCCAATCAATGGCCAAAAGAACATAACTTACAAAGTGAAACCAATTCCTTAAGGATTAAGACTTGCTTCCAATCAATGGCCAAAAGAACTTAAAGGGCAAGGATAAACCAATTCGTAAAGGATAAAGACTTGCTTCCAATGAATGGCCAAAAGAACTTAAAGAATAATGAGAAACCAATTCCTTAAGGTTTAAGACTTGCTTCCAACCAATGGCCAAAAGAACTTAAAGAATAATGAGAAACCAATTCCTTAAGGATTAAGACTTGCTTCCACTCAATGGCCAAAAGAACATAACTTACAAAGTGAAACCAATTCATTATGTATTAAGTCTTGCTTCCAATCAATGGCCAAAAGAACTTAAAGGACAAGGATAAACCAATTCGTAAAGGATAAAGATTCGCTTCCAATGATTGGCCAAAAGAACTTAAAGAATAATGAGAAACCAATTCCTTAAGGATTAAGACTTGCTTCCAATCAATGGCCAAAAGAACATAACTTACAAAGTGAAGCCAATTCATTATGGATTAAGTCTTGCTTCCAACAAATGGCCAAAAGAACTTAAAGAATAATGAGAAACCAATTCCTTAAGGATTAAGACTTGCTTCCAATCAATGGCCAAAAGAACATAACTTACAAAGTGAAACCAATTCATTATGGATTAAGTCTTGCTTCCAACAAATGGCCAAAAGAACTTAAAAGACAAGGATAAACCAATTAAGTAAGGATAAAGACTTGCTTCCAATCAATGGCCAAAAGAACTTAAAGAATAATGAGAAACCAATTCCTTAAGGATTAAGACTTGCTTCCAATCAATGGCCAAAAGAACATAACTTACAAAGTGAAGCCAATTCATTATGGATTAAGTCTTGCTTCCAATCAATGGCCAAAAGAACTTAAAGGACAAGGATAAACTAATTCGTAAAGGATAAAGACTTGCTTCCAATGAATGGCCAAAAGAACTTGAAGAATAATGAGAAACCAATTCCTTAATGGTTAAGACTTGCTTCCCACCAATGGCCAAAAGAACTTAAAAAATAATGAGAAACTAATTCCTTAAGGATTAGGACTTGCTTCCATTCAATGGCCAACAGAACATAACTTACAAAGTGAAACCAATTCATTATGGATTAAGTCTTGCTTCCAATCAATGGCCAAAAGAACTTAATGGGCAAGGATAAACCAATTCGTAAAGGATAAAGACTTGCTTCCAATGAATGGCCAAAAGAACTTAAAGAATAATGAGAAACCAATTCCTTAAGGGTTAAGACTTGGATATAAAGATCAATGGCACACTTTGATAGAAAAACAAGACGTAGAATAAAGACCCTCCCTACTAAACCCCCAAGAAACCTGTCCTTGGAAACGTAGATAACAGGGAAAAAATAGAATAGAAATTGATTGAATATCACAAGGAATTTACCTTAGAATGAATTCTCTCAATTTCTTGATGCAACAAGAACTTAAAGCATAATCACTCACCTCACTTGCATTAAGCACTGTTTTCTTGAAAGAAAACAAAACAGAATTTCAATTAATCAAAAAACTGATAAACAATGTGTTCCTTGAGGTATTTATAACCTCTTACACTAGGTTAAACACTTAATCTAAGTCCAAGCCCAATAAGAAGTGTGCTAATGCTAAATAATATGAATTGGGCTGGATAAAACATAAAACATAAAATATGGGCTAAATAAAATAACTAAAAGTTTAGATGTCCTAAATACTTAAACTAACTAAACTAAACAAGACCAAAATAGGATAATGGCCCAACATGGCTAGTATAAGCTTCTAAGCCCAATTAGCAGCAAATAACAAGATCTTGGGTTTTCCATTAGTATGTGTTGGCATCTTCTTGGCCCATTCTTGACACATGTCTTCCACAATTGCTTTAGCCAAGTTCCCAAAGCTTTCCTTCAGCATCTTTGCTCTTGCCCTTGTGATAGGTCCCACGGGCATGCTGAAATTCCCATCTTGCCCTTTAGTGCTGGAACGTCCAATTTGTCCTCCGGAGCACGTATCAAATTCCTTAAGGTTTAAGACTTGCTTCCAACCAATGGCGAAAAGAACTTACAGAATAATGAGAAACCAATTCCTTAAGGATTAAGACTTGCTTCCACTCAATGGCCAAAAGAACATAACTTACAAAGTGAAACCAATTCATTATGTATTAAGTCTTGCTTCCAATCAATGGCCAAAAGAACTTAAAGGACAAGGATAAACCAATTCGTAAAGGATAAAGACTCGCTTCCAATGATTGGCCAAAAGAACTTAAAGAATAATGAGAAACCAATTCCTTAAGGATTAAGACTTGCTTCCAATCAATGGCCAAAAGAACATAACTTACAAAGTGAAGCCAATTCATTATGGATTAAGTCTTGCTTCCAATAAATGGCCAAAAGAACTTAAAGGACAAGGAGAAACCAATTCGTAAAGGATAAAGACTTGCTTCCAATCAATGGCCAAAAGAACTTAAAGAATAATGAGAAACCAATTCCTTAAGGATTAAGACTTGCTTCCAATCAATGGCCAAAAGAACATAACTTTCAAGGTGAAACCAATTCATTATGGATTAAGTCTTGCATCCAATCAATGGCCAAAAGAACTTAAAGGACAAGGATAAACCAATTCGTAATGGATAAAGACTCGCTTCCAATGATTGGCCAAAAGAACTTAAAGAATAATGAGAAACCAATTCCTTAAGGATTAAGGCTTGCTTCCAATCAATGGCCAAAAGAACATAACTTGCAAAGTGAAGCCAATTCATTGTGGATTAAGTCTTGCTTCCAATAAATGGCCAAAAGAACTTAAAGGACAAGGATAAACCAATTCGTAAAGGATAAAGACTTGCTTCCAATCAATGGCCAAAAGAACTTAAAGAATAATGAGAAACCAATTCCTTAAGGATTAAGACTTGCTTCCAACCAATGGCCGAAAGAAATTAAAGAATAATGAGAAACCAATTCCTTAAGGATTAAGACTTGCTTCCAATCAATGGCCAAAAGAACATAACTTTCCAAGTGAAACCAATTCATTATGGATTATGTCTTGCTTCCAATAAATGGCCAAAAGAACTAAAAGGACAAGGATAAACTAATTCGTAAAGGATAAAGATTCGCTTCCAATGATTGGCCAAAAGAACTTAAAGAATAATGAGAAACCAATTCCTAAAGGATTAAGACTTGCTTCCAATCAATGGCCAAAAGAACATAACTTACAAAGTGAAGCGAATTCATTATGGATTAAGTCTTGCTTCCAATAAATGGCCAAAAGAACTTAAAGGACAAGGATAAACTAATTCGTAAAGGATAAGGACCTGCTCCCAATGAATGGCCAAAAGAACTTAAAGAATAATGAGAAACCAATTCCTTAAGGGTTAAGACTTGCATCCAATCAATGGCCAAAAGAACACAACTTACAAAGTGAAACCAATTCATTATGGATTAAGTCTTGCTTCCAACAAATGGCCAAAAGAACATAAAAGACAAGGATAAACCAATTCGTAAAGGATAAAGACTTGCTTCCAATCAATGGCCAAAAGAACATAAAGAATAATGAGAAACCAATTCCTTAAGGATTAAGACTTGCTTCCAATCAATGGCCAAAAGAACATAACTTACAAAGTGAAGCCAATTCATTATGGATTAAGTCTTGCTTCCAATAAATGGCCAAAAGAACTTAAAGGACAAGGATAAACTAATTCGTAAAGGATAAAGACTTGCTTCCAATGAATGGCCAAAAGAACTTAAAGAATAATGAGAAACCAATTCCTTAATGGTTAAGACTTGCTTCGCACCAACGGCCAAAAGACCTTAAAAAGTAATGAGAAACTAATTCCTTAAGGATTAAGACTTGCTTCCAATCAATGGCCAAAAGAACATAACTTACAAAGTGAAACCAATTCATTATGGATTAAGTCTTGCTTCCAATCAATGGCCAAAAGAACTTAAAGGACAAGGATAAACCAATTAAGTAAGGATAAAGACTTGCTTCCAATCAATGGCCAAAAGAACTTAAAGAATAATGAGAAACCAATTCCTTAAGGATAAACACTTGCTTCCAATCAATGGCCAAAAGAACATAACTTACAAAGTGAAACCAATTCATTATGGATTAAGTCTTGCTTCCAATCAATGGCCAAAAGAACTTAAGGACAAGGATAAACCAATTAAGTAAAGGATAAAGACTCGCTTCCAATGATTGGCCAAAAGAACTTAAAGAATAATGAGAAACCAATTCCTTAAGGATTAAGACTTGCTTCCAATCAGTGGCCAAAAGAACATAACTTGCAAAGTGAAGCCAATTCATTGTGGATTAAGTCTTGCTTCCAATAAATGGCCAAAAGAACTTAAAGGACAAGGATAAACCAATTCGTAAAGGATAAAGACTTGCTTCCAATCAATGGCCAAAAGAACTTAAAGAATAATGAGAAACCAATTCCTTAAGGATTAAGACTTGCTTCCAACCAATGGCCGAAAGAAATTAAAGAATAATGAGAAACCAATTCCTTAAGGATTAAGACTTGCTTCCAATCAATGGCCAAAAGAACATAACTTACAAAGTGAAACCAATTCATTATGGATTAAGTCTTGCTTCCAATAAATGGCCAAAAGAACTTAAAGGACAAGGATAAACTAATTAAGTAAAGGATAAAGATTCGCTTCCAATGAATGGCCAAAAGAACTTAAAGAATAATGAGAAACCAATTCCTTAAGGATTAAGACTTGCTTCCAATCAATGGCCAAAAGAACATAACTTACAAAGTGAAACCAATTCATTATGGATTAAGTCTTGCTTCCAACAAATGGCCAAAAGAACTTAAAGGACAAGGATAAACCAATTGGTAAAGGATAAAGACTTGCTTCCAATCAATGGCCAAAAGAACTTAAAGAATAATGAGAAACCAATTCCTTAAGGATTAAGACTTGCTTCCAATCAATGGCCAAAAGAACATAACTTACAAAGTGAAGCCAATTCATTATGGATTAAGTCTTGCTTCCAATAAATGGCCAAAAGAACTTAAAGGACAAGGATAAACTAATTCACTAAGGATAAAGACTTGCTTCCAATGAATGGCCAAAAGAACTTAAAGAATAATGAGAAACCAATTCCTTAATGGTTAAGACTTGCTTCGCACCAACGGCCAAAAGAACTTAAAAAATAATGAGAAACTAATTCCTTAAGGATTAAGACTTGCTTTCAGTCAATGGCCAACAGAACATAACTTACAAAGTGAAACCAATTCATTATGGATTAAGTCTTGCTTCCAATCAATGGCCAAAAGAACTTAATGGACAAGGATAAACCAATTCGTAAAGGATAAAGACTTGCTTCCAATGATTGGCCAAAAGAACTTAAAGAATAATGAGAAACCAATTCCTTAAGGTTTAAGACTTGCTTCCAACCAATGGCCAAAAGAACTTAAAGAATAATGAGAAATCAATTCCTTAAGGATTAAGACTTGCTTCCAATAAATGGCCAAAAGAACATAACTTACAAAGTGAAACCAATTCATTATGTATTAAGTCTTGCTTCCAATCAATGGCCAAAAGAACTTAAAGGACAAGGATAAACCAATTAAGTAAAGGATAAAGACTCGCTTCCAATGATTGGCAAAAAGAACTTAAAGAATAATGAGAAACCAATTCCTTAAGGATTAAGACTTGCTTCCAATCAATGGCCAAAAGAACATAACTTACAAAGTGAAGCCAATTCATTATGGATTAAGTCTTGCTTCCAATAAATGCCCAAAAGAACTTAAAGGACAGCGATAAACCAATTCGTAAAGGATAAAGACTTGCTTCCAATCAATAGCCAAAAGAACTTAAAGAATAATGACAAACCAATTCCTTAAGGATTAAGACTTGCTTCCAATCAATGGCCAAAAGAACATAACTTACAAAGTGAAACCAATTCATTATGTATTAAGTCTTGCTTCCAATCAATGGCCAAAAGAACTTAAAGGACAAGGATAAACCAATTCGAAAAGGATAAAGACCTGCTTCCAATGAATGGCCAAAAGAACTTAAAGAATAATGAGAAACCAATTCCTTAAGGATTAAGACTTGCTTCCAATCAATGGCCAACGGAACATAACTGACAAAGTGAAACCAATTCATTATGGATTAAGTCTTGCTTCCAATAAATGGCCAAAAGAACTTAAAGGACAAGGATAAAGTAATTAAGTAAAGGATAAAGACTTGCTTCCAATGAATGGCCAAAAGAACTTAAAGAATAATGAGAAACCAATTCCTTAAGGATTAAGACTTGCTTCCAATCAATGGCCAAAAGAACATAACTTACAAAGTGAAACCAATTCATTATGTATTAAGTCTTGCTTCCAATCAATGGCCAAAAGAACTTAAAGGACAAGGATAAACCAATTCGAAAGGATAAAGACTTGCTTCCAATGAATGGCCAAAAGAACTTAAAGAATAATGAGAAACCAATTCCTTAATGGTTAAGACTTGCTTCGCACCAACGGCCAAAAGAACTTAAAAAATAATGAGAAACCAATTCC
The DNA here is from genome assembly GCA_031439595.1 of Pterocarpus santalinus. NCBI lineage: Eukaryota > Viridiplantae > Streptophyta > Magnoliopsida > Fabales > Fabaceae > Pterocarpus > Pterocarpus santalinus. Next base: position 1,015,129 of record JAVHNO010000270.1, on the reverse strand, counting down.
TTAAGGATTAAGACTTGCTTCCAATCAATGGCCAAAAGAACATAACTTACAAAGTGAAACCAATTCATTATGGATTAAGTCTTGCTTCCAATAAATGGCCAAAAGAACTTAAAGGACAAGGATAAACCAATTAAGTAAGGATAAAGACTTGCTTCCAATCAATGGCCAAAAGAACTTAAAGAATAATGAGAAACCAATTCCTTAAGGATTAAGACTTGCTTCCAATCAATGGCCAAAAGAACATAACTTACAAAGTGAAACCAATTCATTATGGATTAAGTCTTGCTTCCAATAAATGGCCAAAAGAACTTAAAGGGCAAGGATAAACCAATTCGTAAAAGTTAAAAGACATGTTTCCAATCAATCGCCAAAAGAACTTAAAGAATAATGAGAAACCAATTTCTTAAGGGTTAAGACTTGCTTCCAACCAATGGCCAAAATAACTTAAAGAATAATGAGAAACCAATTCCTTAAGGATTAAGACTTGCTTCCAATCAATGGCCAAAAGAACATAACTTACAAAGTGAAGCCAATTCATTATGGATTAAGTCTTGCTTCCAATAAATGGCCAAAAGAACTGAAAGGACAACGACAAACCAATTCGTAAAGGATAAAGACTTGCTTCCAATCAATGGCCAAAAGAACTTAAAGAATAATGAGAAACCAATTCCTTTAGAATTAAGACTTGCTTCCAATCAATGGCCAAAAGAACATAACTTACAAAGTGAAACCAATTCATTATGTATTAAGTCTTGCTTCCAATCAATGGCCAAAAGAACTTAAAGGACAAGGGTAAACCAATTCGAAAAGGATAAAGACTCGCTTCCAATGATTGGCCAAAAGAACTTAAAGAATAATGAGAAACCAATTCAAAGAATAATGAGAAACCAATTCCTTAAGGATTAAGACTTGCTTCCAATCAATGGCCAAAAGAACATAACTTACAAAGTGAAGCCAATTCATTATGGATTAAGTCTTGCTTCCAATAAATGGCCAAAAGAACTTAAAGGACAAGGATAAACCAATTCGTAAAGGATAAAGACTTGCTTCCAATCAATGGCGAAAAGAACTTAAAGAATAATGAGAAACCAATTCCTTAAGGATTAAGACTTGCTTCCAATCAATGGCCAAAAGAACATAACTTACAAAGTGAAACCAATTCATTATGGATTAAGTCTTGCTTCCAATCAGTGGCCAAAAGAACTTAAAGGGCAAGGATAAACCAATTCGTAAAAGTTAAAAGACATGTTTCCAATCAATCGCCAAAAGAACTTAAAGAATAATGAGAAACCAATTTCTTAAGGGTTAAGACTTGCTTCCAACCAATGGCCAAAATAACTTAAAGAATAATGAGAAACCAATTCCTTAAGGATTAAGACTTGCTTCCAATCAATGGCCAAAAGAACGTAACTTACAAAGTGAAACCAATTCATTATGGATTAAGTCTTGCTTCCAATCAGTGGCCAAAAGAACTTAAAGGGCAAGGATAAACCAATTCGTAAAAGTTAAAAGACTTGTTTCCAATCAATCGCCAAAAGAACTTAAAGAATAATGAGAAACCAATTTCTTAAGGGTTAAGACTTGCTTCCAACCAATGGCCAAAATAACTTAAAGAATAATGAGAAACCAATTCCTTAAGGATTAAGACTTGCTTCCAATCAATGGCCAAAAGAACATAACTTACAAAGTGAAACCAATTCATTATGGATTAAGTCTTGCTTCCAATCAATGGCCAAAAGAACTTAAAGGACAAGGATAAACCAATTCGTAAAGGATAAAGACTCGCTTCCAATGATTGGCCAAAAGAACTTAAAGAATAATGAGAAACCAATTCCTTAAGGATTAAGACTTGCTTCCAATCAATGGCCAAAAGAACAAAACTTACAAAGTGAAGCGAATTCATTATGGATTAAGTCTTGCTTCCAATAAATGGCCAAAAGAACTTAAAGGACAAGGATAAACTAATTCGTAAAGGATAAAGACTTGCTTCCAATGAATGGCCAAAAGAACTTAAAGAATAATGAGAAACCAATTCCTTAAGTGATGCGGAACCCCGTGAATATAAAGATCCAGAAACCCCAGGCACACACTTTGATAGAAAACAAGATGTAGAATAAAGACCCTCCCTACTAAACCCCCAAGAAACCTGTCCTTGGAAACGTAGATAACAGGGAAAAGATAGAAAATTCTGCATCCCACAGAACAAAATGAGGAAAACCTCACAATTTTATTGGTAGTCAAACCATGATAAAAAAATATGATCAAAATTCTTTATTGTCTATAGGCCAAGTTGCCTATTTATACATAAATCCTAAAACTAGAAATTATCTAATCCTATCTAAAAGATTTGATTTGAAACTAAAATTTAAAAATTAAAGATATGATTCTATTTAAATCCTAAAAGATAAACTAAATCGATTTAAATCTAAACAAATCTAGACTAAGTCAAAACAAATAAAAAAAATGAATCTAAACATAATCTAAACATACTTCCAACATAATCAAATTGCTTGCTTTCCAAGTTACTTTTATTAAGCTTGATTCCTTGATCTCCAAGTAACTTGAAATGAGCTTTTGGATTGCTTGATCTCCAAGGCAGAACTGACTTGCTAGAAACAAGCTATTTTCCAGTGTTGGAATGACCAAATTACCCTCTTGAGCATGTATCATTCTCCCCCTCTTCAAAAAGATTCGTCCTCGAATCTTGCCTTTGTAATCTTCAAAGACATCTCCACCATTGTCTTTCCTCCATGAAGCCATCTAAGAACCTACAATTGAAGAATCTCACTAACACTCTTTCCTCCCTTTTTTTTTTCCTTTTTTTTTCTTCTCTTTTTTTTCGCTTTTTTTTTCTTCTTTTTTTTTTTTTGCTTTTTTTTAACTGAATATACCTCAAATACAAAAAAAAAAATGTGGACAAAGTAGACACAACGATTAAGGAAACAAGACTCAAAACACAGAAAAAAAACTAGGGAAATAAAATTAACAAAGCGGAAACGAAATAGAACAAAGGATAGTAAACATAGGGTTTTCCTACCAGACCTCTAAGAAACATGTTCTTAGCAACCTAGGTGATGTGATCAAGGAAGATAAAGTAGACTTCATAAAGCAAAGGCAAGGAGGAGATCCTTTGGAAGGAATTGGTGGACCAATGACTAGATCCAAGTCCAAGAGAGCTAAGGAAGCTTTGGGCCAAATGATTTCAAGTTTATTTGAGGCAAAGCCCATTCAAGAAGAAAACGACTCAAGACTAGTCCATTGCATTCATGTGGCTGAACAAGCTTAGTTATACCTTTGGGCTTGTTAATTTTAAGTTAGTAATAATGTAATTGGGCTTGTAATTTCATATAGCCCATCACTTGTTTTTAGCTATTTAGCCTTTTTGATACGAAACTGGAAAACGGGTCGCCTTGAAATTCAGTTTTAGGGAAGGATATTGACGCCACACTCAAGAAAGATGAGAAGGTGAGTGATAAGTCATTTTGATCGCCACAAGTTGCCTTGATAAGATCAGATTTAGTTCTTTGCCCAAGAACTCAAGGGAAGCTCTCACAATAGAGAAAACTCAGATTTCATTCAAATTCAAGATGTTTTTGGCATTACAAGAGTTCTCCTATTTATGGGCTTAGTGGAGGACTGAAGCATTGGACTTCTACTACATTTCCCACTAAGCATTTAATATCCATTAAGACCCACTAAGCACTAATTCTCTACCACTATCATGCATTCATGCATGTGACATTTATTTCCCATTAGTGCAGCCATAAGTGTCCACTAATCCTAATAATAACCTAGTAACTCTCAAAAGACATTAAAAACCCACAAAAGACATCAAAAGTCACTTCAGAAAAGTCCCCCAAAAATACATGCGAAATATAAAGAAAATAATAAAAACTGGACTTATTTATTTCCCACTAAGGTCCAAGATTCTTAACCCACTAAATTGGATACTTGTAGCCCATGAATGAATCTTTGATCATGCAGATTTGGGCCTTCACAATTATGTCTTCATGTTGGCTCAATTTCACTTTCAACTTGAAGGAATGTGATCCACTTAGTTGCTGCCTCCATTGTGGATTGATCCTCCTTTTCCTTGAGCTCCATTATTAGGCCTTCCAAAGCTTGCTTCATTCTCTTAGTCTTGGACCTTGTCATGGGTCCTCCAATTCCCTTCAATGCCTCTTCCTCCTTGGCTTTGTCTTGTAAGCTTGTAACCCCTCCTTGGCTCATATCACTTTTACTCAGTTTTAATAAGTTTAGATTTTAATCTTGCGCTAAGTGTTTCAGCCCATTTGCTAAACTTTAGTTTAGTTTATAAACCTTGTAAACACATTTTGAAGGGGATTTTGGCAAATTGAAATCAGAATACTTTAGTAAAAGTGTCTCTTTGGTTCTTGCTTGGAACCCTAGGTCTTATCAAGAGTTTCCAATTGCTCTTGTGGCGATCACCCTTGGCTTATCAATCATCCTTGATTGTGGCGCCCTCCAATCTCTTTCCATTCCTTGTCTCTTCCATTTTTTTGTGATTTTTATTTCTCCTTGATTGAATTACAACCACAATACACCAGAATTAGGGTTCATGGATTATGGATCATAACATTTGGTAATCAGAGCCAGCTTCTTCGAGTTGCAGAATTGGTCAGTTTTCTTTGGTTCATATCTTGAGTTTTACGCGTCATTTTTCGGTGTTTCTTGGGTCTTTTCTGAAGTTCAGAATCTCATCTTTCATCTCGTTTTTGAATCGTTGAAATCCGAATTTTGTAGCTCGAGATACAGCGATTTTTTTTTTCCGAACTCAGTCTTGTGCGACTTTGCGATTTGTTTTCTTTGAGTTCTTGTTTGATTCATCCTTTTACTTTGCTTAATTTCTTGATGTTCTTCTGATTTCCACTTCTGTCTTTGTTGATTTTGCATTGGATCAGTGGGGTAAAAAAAAAAAAAAATTAAAAGTGCAGAATGTTCATCATTTGTTCTTGATGTTCATGGGAATTGTTTCATTCTAATCTTTCAAAGCTCTGTTAGTTTGATGTTTAGTTGTTAAATATGTGCTTGTTTTGATGTGATTCCAGTTGGTCTGTTCATCTACAATCATCAAGAACAGATTAAAAAAAAAATAGAATTAAAAAAAAAACGCAGAATTCGAAAAAAAAAAAAAAAAAAAGGTCAAAACATTAGCTTGTCTCTTATTGTTCTTCAAACCTTTAGCTTGTTCTGTCTTGTTTGGCCTCTGATTTGAGTGTGCTTGTCTTTGTTTATTTTTTCTTGCTTGTCTCTTTTGGATCTTAAAAGTTTTGTCTTAGAGTTTTCTTTTGTTTGACCTCTTGTTTGTTTTGTGATTTGACATAAGTGTTTTTGGAATTTCTCTTTGAATTGACTTGTGATTCTATTTAAGAGCCTACAAGAGCACTTGAGTAGAAAAAGGCAAGAGAGCACCTTACACAAAAGCCTATTAGAGAGCAACAAACACGAGTGATACATCCTAAGAGTGTAAACACGTGAGAAGTGTGGTGAGGTCCCATTGCTTTCACTTGTGTTTTCTTTTACTTGAATGATGGCAGGAACAGGTGGTAGTGGTAGCCCTCCTCCTGAAGGAAACAACAGATTGTTAGTGGAGGCTATTACAGCTCAAATGGAAAGGATGATGAGGGAGCATACAGAGGAGTTATATGTGAGAATTGAGCGGTTAGAAAATCAAGGACATCCTGATGCTGATGAGGTAGAAGGAGGCTTGATGGAAGGAGAAGAAGAGATCATGAAGTAGATCAAAGAGAGGACAGAATTGAGGGAGTAAAACTCAACATTCCCTCTTTTAAAGGGAAAAGTGATCTGGAGGCATACTTAGAGTGGGAAATGAAGATTGAACAACTTTTTGCTTGCCACAACTATACTGAAGATAAGAAGGTGAAGGTGGCAGCCATGGAATTCACAGACTATGCTCTCATTTGGTGGGATCAATTGCAAAAAGAGCGGCTTAGATATGAAGAACCTTTGGTGGATACTTGGGTTGAAATGAAGAGGTTAATGAGGAGGAGATTTGTCCCTTCCTATTATCATAGGGACCTTCATAACAAACTCCAAAGACTCACACAAGGTAGTAGGAGTGTTGATGAATATTACAAGGAGATGGAGGTGTCTTTGATTAGAGCCAATGTGAATGAAGATCGGGAGGCTACTATGGCGCGCTTTTCTGAATGGGCTGAATAATGACATTAGAGATGTGGTTGAGCTACAAAATTATGTAGAGTTGGAGGACTTGGTACATCAAGCTACCAAAGTGGAGCAGCAACTTAAGAGAAAAGGTACATTGAGGAGGAGCTCTTCTAATTTCAATTCTTCAAATTGGAAGGAAAGAAATAAGAAGGAGGGAGGTACCTCTTCTAGCAACACCACGGCTGCACCTCAAAGGCCTCAATTCAAGTCCAATGAGACCTCTAAAAAGACGAGGAGTAGTGAGATAAAATGCTTCAAGTGTTTGGGGAGAGGACACATAGCATCCGAATGCCCAACCAAGAAGACTATGCTTCTCAAAGACAATGGAGAAATCACTAGTGAGTCCTCATCTGAATCTGCCCCAACTAGTGAGGATGAGTATGATGAGGAAATTGCACCAGAAGGAGATTTGTTCATGGTGAGGAGGTTGTTGGGAAGCCAAGCGATGGATTTGGATGAAAGCCAAAGGGAAAATATTTTCCACACAAGGTGTATCATCCAAGGGAAGGTTTGTTCTTTAATTATTGATGGAGGGAGCTGCACTAATGTTGCTAGTGCAAGGATGGTCTCAAAACTGAATTTGGAGACTAAACCACACCCACGGCCATATAAGCTTCAATGGCTTAGTGAGGATGGTGAAATGACTGTGAGTAAGCAAGTGGAGGTGGAATTCTCTATAGGGAAGTATGATGATGCAGTTTTGTGTGATGTGGTGCCTATGGAGGCTTGCCATTTACTTCTTGGTAGGCCTTGGCAGTATGATAAGAAAGCTCTGCATGATGGGTTCACAAATAAGTTTTCATTTGTACATAAAGAGCGCAAGACTATTCTTGCCCCTTTGTCTCCAAGAGAGGTTGGTGAGGATCAATCCAAAATGAGAGATAAAAGAAAACAGGAAAGAAAAGAAAAAGAGAGTGAAAAGAAAAAGGAAAAAGGGAGTGAAAAGAAAAAGGAAAAGAGAGTGGAAAAATAGAGGTAAAATTTCAAAATCTGTTTATTAAAGAAAAAGAGGTGAAAAAGGCTATGCTCATGAAAAAGCCAATGCTTTTACTTTTGAGTAAAGAAAGTAAATTACATGAAGCAGGTGCTACTAACTCTTTTCCTTGTGAAGTTTCTTCTTTGTTGCAGGAATTTGGAGATGTCTTTCCCCAGGAGGTACCTCATGGTCTACCCCCTCTACGAGGAATAGAACATCAAATTGATCTCATTCCAGGAGCTTCATTGCCTAATAGGCCAGCCTATAGGAGTAATCCTCAAGAGACCAAGGAGATTCAAACACAAGTTGAAGACTTGATGCAAAAAGGGTGGGTGCAAGAAAGCTTAAGTCCGTGTGCAGTTCCAGTCATTCTAGTGCCTAAGAAAGATGGAACTTGGAGGATGTGCACTGATTGTAGAGCCATCAATAACATCACGGTAAAGTATAGACATCCCATTCCTAGATTAGATGATTTGTTGGATGAATTGCATGGTGCCTGTGTGTTTTCTAAGATTGATCTTAAAAGCGGATATCATCAGATTAGGATTAGAGAAGGGGATGAATGGAAAACTGCTTTTAAAACCAAATATGGATTGTATGAATGGTTGGTCATGCCCTTTGGATTAACAAATGCTCCTAGTACCTTCATGAGATTGATGAATCATGTGTTAAGGGAATTCCTAGGAAAGTTTGTTGTGGTTTATTTTGATGACATTTTGATTTATAGCAAATCCTATGATGATCATCATGTGCATTTGAGGAGTGTTTTGGAAGCTCTTAGGCATGAGAAATTGTATGCCAACATGGAAAAATATATTTTTTATACAGACCATGTGGTTTTTCTTGGTTTTATTGTTAGCTCACAAGGAGTGCAGGTTGATCAAGAGAAGGTGAAAGCTATTCAAGAGTGGCCAACTCCTAAGAATGTTAGTGAGGTAAGAAGCTTTCATGGTTTAGCTAGCTTCTATAGGAGGTTTGTTAAAGATTTTAGTACATTGGCTGCGCCCTTGAATGAAGTAATTAAAAGGCATGTTGGATTTAAATGGGGTGAAAAACAAGAGCAAGCTTTTGCTGCCCTCAAAGATAAATTAACTCATGCACCTATCCTTGCATTGCCTAATTTTGCTAAATCTTTTGAGATTGAATGTGATGCATCTGGTGTGGGAATAGGGGCTGTTTTGATGCAAGATGGGCACCCAATTGCTTATTTTAGTGAAAAATTAAATGGTGCTTTTCTTAACTATCCCACATATGATAAAGAGTTGTATGCCTTAGTAAGGGCATTACAAATATGGCAGCATTACCTTTTACCCAAGGAATTTGTGATTCATAGTGACCATGAGTCCTTGAAGTATTTAAAAGGACAAGGTAAACTGAATAAGAGATATGCCAAGTGGGTTGAGTTCCTTGAGCAATTTGCCTATGTGATCAAGCATAAGAAAGGTAAGGCTAATGTGGTTGCTGATGCGCTTTCAAGAAGGTATGCTCTGTTCTCCACTCTTGAAACTAAATTCATTGGTTTTGAGCATATAAAGGAATTGTATGAGCATGATCCAAAATTTTCTTAGATTTATAAAAATTGTGTGCATGCTGTCCAAAATGGGTACTTTAGGCATAAGGATTATTTGTTTAAAGACAAAAGGTTATGTGTGCCTCAAAGTTCCATTAGAGAGTTGCTTGTGAGAGAGGCACATGAGGGGGGCTTAATGGGGCATTTTGGGGTCCAAAAGACTTTAGACATACTGCATGAACATTTTTATTGGCCACACATGAAACATGATGTGCATAAATTTTGTGAAAGATGCATTGTTTGTAAGAAGTCTAAGTCAAAGGTATTGCCTCATGGACTCTATACTCCTTTGCCAATTCCTGATTTTCCTTGGATTGATTTATCTATGGACTTTGTTTTAGGACTGCCTCGGACAAAGAATGGCAAGGATTCTATTTTTGTGGTGGTGGATAGGTTCTCCAAGATGGCTCATTTCATACCTTGCAAGAAGGTGGATGATGCTTGTCATGTGGCTGATTTGTTCTTCAAAGAGGTAGTGAGGCTACATGGACTACCTAGGAGTATTGTGAGTGACAGGGACACTAAGTTCTTAAGTCACTTTTGGAGGACACTATGGGGTAAGATTGGTACTAAATTACTATTCTCAACTACTTGTCACCCCCAAACTGATGGGCAAACTGAGGTAGTTAATAGGACTCTTTCTACTCTCCTTGTTATAAAGAAGAATATTAAGTCATGGGAAGAGTGTTTGCCTCATGTAGAGTTTGCGTATAATAGGGCTATCCATAGCACTACTAATTGTTCTCCTTTTGAAATAGTATATGGATTTAACCCCTTGACTCCTCTTGATTTACTGCCTATGCCTAACATTTCTGTTTTTAAGCATAAAGATGCATAGGCTAAGGCTGACTTTGTAAAGAAGCTGCATGAGCAAGTAAAAGCCCAAATTGAGAAGAAAATGGAGAGTTATGCAAAGCAAGCCAACAAGGGCAGAAAGAAGGTTGTATTTGAACCCGGTGATTGGGTTTGGGTACACATGAGAAAGGAGATGTTTCCATCTCAAAGGAAATCCAAACTCCAACCTAGGGGTGATGGACCCTTCCAAGTCTTGGAGAGAATAAATGACAATGCCTACAAGATCGACTTACCTGGTGAGTATGGGATAAGTGCTACTTTTAAAGAATAATGAGAAACAGTGGCCAAAAGAACTTAAAGAATAATGAGAAACCAATTCCTTAAGGATTAAGACTAGCTTCTAATCAATGGCCAAAAGAACATAACTTACAAAGTGAAGCCAATTCATTATGGATTAAGTCTTGCTTCCAATAAATGGCCAAAAGAACTTAAAGGACAAGGATAAACCAATTTGTAAAGGATAAAGAGTTGCTTCCAATCAATGGCCAAAAGAACTTAAAGAATAAAGAGAAGCCAATTCCTTAAGGATTAAGACTTGCTGCCAATCAATGGCCAAAAGAACATAACTTACAAGGTGAAGCCAATTCATTATGGATTAAGTCTTGCTTCCAATAAATGGCCAAAAGAACTTAAAGGACAAGGATAAACCAATTCGTAAAGGATAAAGACTTGCTTCCAATCAATGGCCAAAAGAACTTAAAGAATAATGAGAAACCAATTCCTTAAGTATTAAGACTTGCTTCCAATCAATGGCCAAAAGAACATAACTTACCAAGTGAAACCAATTCATTATGGATTATGTCTTGCTTCCAATAAATGGCCAAAAGAACTAAAAGGACAAGGATAAACCAATTCGTAAAGGATAAAGATTCGCTTCCAATGATTGGCCAAAAGAACTTAAAGAACAATGAGAAACCAATTCCTTAAGGATTAAGACTTGCTTCCAATCAAGGGCCAAAAGAACATAACTTACAAAGTGAAACCAATTCATTATGGATTATGTCTTGCTTCCAATAAATGGCCAAAAGAACTTAAAGGACAAGGATAAACTAATTCGTAAAAGATAAAGACTTGCTTCCAATGAATGGCCAAAAGAACTTAAAGAATAATGAGAAACCAATTCCTTAAGGGTTAAGACTTGCTTCCCACCAAAGGCCAAAAGAACTTAAAAAATAATGAGAAACTAATCCCTTAAGGATTAAGACATGCTTCCACTCAATGGCCAGAAGAACATAACTTACAAAGTGAAACCAATTCATTATGCATTAAGTCTTGCTTCCAATCAATGGCCAAAAGAACTTAAAGGACAAGGATAAACCAATTCGTAAAGGATAAAGACTCGCTTCCAATGATTGGCCAAAAGAACTTAAAGAATAATGAGAAACCAATTCCTTAAGGATTAAGACTTGCTTCCAATCAATGGCCAAAAGAACATAACTTACAAAGTGAAACCAATTCATTATGGATTATGTCTTGCTTCCAATCAATGGCCAAAAGAACTTAAAGGACAAGTATAAACCAATTCGTAAAGGATAAAGACTCGCTTCCAATGATTGGCCAAAAGAACTTAAAGAATAATTGGAAACCAATTCCTTAAGGATTAAGACTTGCTTCCAATCAACGGCCAAAAGAACATAACTTACAAAGTGAAGCCAATTCATTATGGATTAAATCTTGCTTCCAATAAATGCCCAAAAGAACTTAAAGGAAAAGGATAAACCAATTCGTAAAGGATAAAGAGTTGCTTCCAATCAATGGCCAAAAGAACTTAAAGAATAAGGAGAAACCAATTCCTTAAGGGTGAAGACTTGCTTCCCACCAACGGCCAAAACAACTTAAAGAATAATGAGAAACCAATTCCTTAAGGATTAAGACTTGCTTCCAATCAATGGCCAAAAGAACATAACTTACAAAGTGAAACCAATTCATTATGGATTATGTCTTGCTTCCAATCAATGGCCAAAAGAACTTAAAGGACAAGGATAAACCAATTCGTAAAGGATAAAGACTTGCTTCCAATGAATGGCCAAAAGAACTTAAAGAATAATGAGAAACCAATTCCTTAAAGATTAAGACTTGCATCCAATCAATGGCCAAAAGAACATAACTTACAAAGTGAAGCCAATTCATTATGGATTAAGTCTTGCTTCCAATAAATGGCCAAAAGAACTTAAAGGACAAGGATAAACCAATTCGTAAAGGATAAAGAATTGCTTCCAATGAACGGCCAAAAGAACTTAAAGAATAATGAGAAACCAATTCCTTAAGTATTAAGACTTGCTTCCAATCAATGGCCAAAAGAACATAACTTACCAAGTGAAACCAATTCATTATGGATTATATCTTGCTTCCAATAAATGGCCAAAAGAACTAAAAGGACAAGGATAAACCAATTCGTAAAGGATAAAGATTCGCTTCCAATGATTGGCCAAAAGAACTTAAAGAATAATGAGAAACCAATTCCTTAAGGATTAAGACTTGCTTCCAATCAATGGCCAAAAGAACATAACTTACAAAGTGAAGCCAATTCATTATGGATTAAGTCTTGCTTCCAATAAATGGCCAAAAGAACTTAAAGGGCAAGGATAAACAAATTCGTAAAAGATAAAGACTTGCTTCCAATGAATGGCCAAAAGAACTTAAAGAATAATGAGAAACCAATTCCTTAAGGGTTAAGACTTGCTTCCCACCAATGGCCAAAAGAACTTAAAAAATAATGAGAAACTAATTCCTTAAGGATTAAGACATGCTTCCACTCAATGGCCAGAAGAACATAACTTACAAAGTGAAACCAATTCATTATGCATTAAGTCTTGCTTCCAATCAATGGCCAAAAGAACTTAAAGGACAAGGATAAATCAATTCATAAAGGATAAAGACTCGCTTCCAATGATTGGCCAAAAGAACTTAAAGAATAATGAGAAACCAATTCCTTAAGGATTAAGTCTTGCTTCCAATCAATGGCCAAAAGAACATAACTTACAAAGTGAAGCCAATTCATTATGGATTAAGTCTTGCTTCCAATAAATGGCCAAAAGAACTTAAAGGACAAGGATAAACCAATTCGTAAAGGATAAAGAATTGCTTCCAATGAACGGCCAAAAGAACTTAAAGAATAATGAGAAACCAATTCCTTAAGTATTAAGACTTGCTTCCAATCAATGGCCAAAAGAACATAACTTACCAAGTGAAACCAATTCATTATGGATTAAGTCTTGCTTCCAATAAATGGCCAAAAGAACTTAAAGGACAAGGATAAACCAATTCGTAAAGGATAAAGAGTTGCTTCCAATCAATGGCCAAAAGAACTTAAAGAATAATGAGAAACCAATTCCTTAAGGATTAAGACTTGCTTCCAATCAATGGCCAAAAGAACATAACTTACAAGGTGAAGCCAATTCATTATGGATTAAGTCTTGCTTCCAATAAATGGCCAAAAGAACTTAAAGGACAAGGATAAACCAATTCGTAAAGGATAAAGACTTGCTTCCAATCAATGGCCAAAAGAACTTAAAGAATAATGAGAAACCAATTCCTTAAGGATTAAGACTTGCTTCCAATCAATGGCCAAAAAAACATAACTTACCAAGTCAAACCAATTCATTATGGATTATGTCTTGCTTCCAATAAATGGCCAAAAGAACTAAAAGGACAAGGATAAACCAATTCGTAAAGGATAAAGATTCGCTTCCAATGATTGGCCAAAAGAACTTAAAGAATAATGAGAAACCAATTCCTTAAGGATTAAGACTTGCTTCCAATCAATGGCCAAAAGAACATAACTTACAAAGTGAAACTAATTCATTATGGATTATGTCTTGCTTCCAATAAATGGCCAAAAGAACTTAAAGGACAAGGATAAACTAATTAAGTAAAGATAAAGACTTGCTTCCAATGAATGGCCAAAAGAACTTAAAGAATAATGAGAAACCAATTCCTTAAGGGTTAAGACTTGCTTCCCACCAAAGGCCAAAAGAACTTAAAAAATAATGAGAAACTAATCCCTTAAGGATTAAGACATGCTTCCACTCAATGGCCAGAAGAACATAACTTACAAAGTGAAACCAATTCATTATGCATTAAGTCTTGCTTCCAATCAATGGCCAAAAGAACTTAAAGGACAAGGATAAACCAATTCGTAAAGGATAAAGACTCGCTTCCAATGATTGGCCAAAAGAACTTAAAGAATAATGAGAAACCAATTCCTTAAGGATTAAGACTTGCTTCCAATCAATGGCCAAAAGAACATAACTTACAAAGTGAAACCAATTCATTATGGATTATGTCTTGCTTCCAATCAATGGCCAAAAGAACTTAAAGGACAAGTATAAACCAATTCGTAAAGGATAAAGACTCGCTTCCAATGATTGGCCAAAAGAACTTAAAGAATAATGAGAAACCAATTCCTTAAGGATTAAGACTTGCTTCCAATCAATGGCCAAAAGAACATAACTTACAAAGTGAAGCGAATTCATTATGGATTATGTCTCACTTCCAATAAATGGCCAAGAGAACTTAAAGGACAAGGATAAACCAATTCGTAAAGGATAAAGACTTGCTTCCAATCAATAGCCAAAAGAACTTAAAGAATAATGAGAAACCAATTCCTTAAGGATTAAGACTTGCTTCCAATCAATGGCCAAAAGAACATAACTTACAAAGTGAAACCAATTCATTATGGATTATGTCTTGCTTCCAATCAATGGCCAAAAGAACTTAAAGGACAAGGATAAACCAATTAAGTAAAGGATACAGACTTGCTTCTAATGAATGGCCAAAAGAACTTAAAGAATAATGAGAAACCAATTCCTTAAGGATTAAGACTTGCTTCCAATCAATGGCCAAAAGAACATAACTTACAAAGTGAAGCCAATTCATTATGGATTAAGTCTTGCTTCCAATAAATGGCCAAAAGAACTTAAAGGACAAGGATAAACCAATTCGTAAAGGATAAAGACTTGCTTCCAATGAATGGCCAAAAGAACTTAAAGAATAATGAGAAACCAATTCCTTAAGTATTAAGACTTGCTTCCAATCAATGGCCAAAAGAACATAACTTACAAAGTGAAACCAATTCATTATGGATTATGTCTTGCTTCCAATAAATGGCCAAAAGAACTTAAAGGACAAGGATAAACCAATTCGTAAAGGATAAAGACTCGCTTCCAATGATTGGCCAAAAGAACTTAAAGAATAATGAGAAACCAATTCCTTAAGGATTAAGACTTGCTTCCAATCAATGGCCAAAAGAACATAACTTACAAAGTGAAACCAATTCATTATGGATTCAGTCTTGCTTCCAACAAATGGCCAAAAGAACTTAAAAGACAAGGATAAACTAATTCGTAAAGGATAAAGACTTGCTTCCAATGAATGGCCAAAAGAACTTAAAGAATAATGAGAAACCAATTCCTTAAGGGTTAAGACTTGCTTCCCACCAATGGCCAAAAGAACTTAAAAAATAATGAGAAACTAATTCCTTAAGGATTAAGACTTGCTTCCAGTCAATGGCCAACAGAACATAACTTACAAAGTGAAACCAATTCATTATGGATTAAGTCTTGCTTCCAATCAATGGCCAAAAGAACTTAAAGGACAAGGATAAACCAATTCGTAAAGGATAAAGACTCGCTTCCAATGATTGGCCAAAAGAACTTAAAGAATAATGAGAAACCAATTCCTTAAGGATTAAGACTTGCTTCCAATCAATGGCCAAAAGAACATAACTTACAAAGTGAAACCAATTCATTATGGATTATGTCTTGCTTCCAATCAATGGCCAAAAGAACTTAAAGGACAAGGATAAACCAATTCGTAAAGGATAAAGACTTGCTTCAATGATTGGCCAAAAGAACTTAAAGAATAATGAGAAACCAATTCCTTAAGGATTAAGACTTGCTTCCAATCAATGGCCAAAAGAACATAACTTACAAAGTGAAGCCAATTCATTATGGATTAAGTCTTGCTTCCAATAAATGGCCAAAAGAACTTAAAGGACAAGGATAAACTAATTCGTAAAGGATAAAGAGTTGCTTCCAATCAATGGCCAAAAGAACTTAATGAATAAGGAGAAACCAATTCCTTAAGGATTAAGACTTGCTGCCAATCAATGGCCAAAAGAACATAGCTTACAAAGTGAAACCAATTCATTATGGATTAAGTCTTGCATCCAATCAATGGCCAAAAGAACTTAAAGGACAAGGATAAACCAATTCGTAAAGGATAAAGACTCGCTTCCAATGATTGGCCAAAAGAACTTAAAGAATAATGAGAAACCAATTCCTTAAGGATTAAGACTTGCTTCCAATCAATGGCCAAAAGAACATAACTTACAAAGTGAAGCCAATTCATTATGTATTACGTCTTGCTTCCAATCAATGGCCAAAAGAACTTAAAGGACAAGGATAAACGAATTCATAAAGGATAAAGACTCGCTTGCAATGATTGGCCAAAAGAACTTAAAGAATAATGAGAAACCAATTCCTTAAGGATTAAGACTTGCTTCCAATCAATGGCCAAAAGAACATAACTTACAAAGTGAAGCCAATTCATTATGGATTAAGTCTTGCTTCCAATAAATGGCCAAAAGAACTTAAAGGACAAGGATAAACCAATTCGTAAAGGATAAAGACTTGCTTCCAATGAATGGCCAAAAGAACTTAAAGAATAATGAGAAACCAATTCCTTAAGGATTAAGACTTGCTTCCAGTCAATGGGCAACAGAACATAACTAACAAAGTGAAACCAATTCATTATGGATTAAGTCTCGCTTCCAATCAATGGCCAAAAGAACTTAATGTGCAAGGATAAACCAATTCATAAAGGATAAAGACTTGCTTCCAATGAATGGCCAAAAGAACTTAAAGAATAATGAGAAACCAATTCCTTAAGGATTAAGACTTGCTTCCAATCAATGGCCAAAAGAACATAACTTACAAAGTGAAACCAATTCATTATGGATTATGTCTTGCTTCCAATCAATGGCCAAAAGAACTTAAAGGACAACGATAAACCAATTCGTAAAGGATAAAGACTCGCTTCCAATGATTGGCCAAAAGAACTTAAAGAATAATGAGAAACCAATTCCTTAAGGATTAAGACTTGCTTCCAATCAATGGCCAAAAGAACATAACTTACAAAGTGAAGCCAATTCATTATGGATTAAGTCTTGCTTCCAATAAATGGCCAAAAGAACTTAAAGGACAAGGATAAACCAATTCGTAAAGGATAAAGACTTGCTTCCAATCAATGGCCAAAAGAACTTAACGAATAATGAGAAACCAATTCCTTAAGGATTAAGACTTGCTTCCAGTCAATGGCCAACAGAACATAACTTACAAAGTGAAACCAATTCATTATGGATTAAGTCTTGCTTCCAATCAATGGCCAAAAGAACTTAAAGGACAAGGATAAACCAATTCGTAAAGGATAAAGACTTGCTTCCAATGATTGGCCAAAAGAACTTAAAGAATAATGAGAAACCAATTCCTTAAGGATTAAGACTTGCTTTTCAATCAATGGCCAAAAGAACATAACTTACAAAGTGAAACCAATTCATTATGGATTAAGTCTTGCTTCCAATCAATGGCCAAAAGAACTTAAAGGACAAGGATAAACCAATTCGTAAAGGATAAAGACTCGCTTGCAATGATTGGCCAAAAGAACTTAAAGAATAATGAGAAACCAATTCCTTAAGGATTAAGACTTGCTTCCAATCAATGGCCAAAAGAACATAACTTACAAAGTGAAACCAATTCATTATGGATTAAGTCTTGCTTCCAATAAATGGCCAAAAGAACTTAAAGGACAAGGATAAACCAATTCGTAAAGGATAAAGACTTGCTTCCAATCAATGGCCAAAAGAACTTAAAGAATAAGGAGAAACCAATTCCTTAAGGATTAAGACTTGCTTCCAATCAATGGCCAAAAGAACATAACTTACAAAGTGAAGCCAATTCATTATGTATTAAGTCTTGCTTCCAATCAATGGCCAAAAGAACTTAAAGGACAAGGATAAACCAATTCATAAAGGATAAAGACTTGCTTCCAATGAATGGCCAAAAGAACTTAAAGGACAAGGATAAACCAATTCGTAAAGGATAAAGACTCGCTTCCAATGATTGGCCAAAAGAACTTAAAGAATAATGAGAAACCAATTCCTTAAGGATTAAGACTTGCTTCCAATCAATGGCCAAAAAAACATAACTTACAAAGTGAAACCAATTCATTATGGATTATGTCTTGCTTCCAATCAATCGCCAAAAGAACTTAAAGAATAAGGAGAAACCAATTCCTTAAGGGTTAAGACTTGCTTCCCACCAATGGCCAAAAGAACTTAAAAAATAATGAGAAACCAATTCCTTAAGGATTAAGACTTGCTTCCAATCAATGGCCAACAGAACATAACTTACAAAGTGAAACCAATTCATTATGGATTAAGTCTTGCTTCCAATCAATGGCCAAAAGAACTTAATTGGCAAGGATAAACCAATTCGTAAAGGATAAAGACTTGCTTCCAATGAATGGCCAGAAGAACTTAAAGAATAAAGAGAAACCAATTCATTATGGATTAAGTCTTGCTTCCAATAAATGGCCAAAAGAACTTAAAGGACAAGGATAAACCAATTCGTAAAGGATAAAGCCTTGCTCCAATCAATGGCCAAAAGAACTTAAAGAATAATGAGAAACCAATTCCTTATGGATTAAGACTTGCTTCCAATCAATGGCCAAAAGAACATAACTTACAAAGTGAAACCAATTCATTATGGATTAACTCTTGCTTCCAATGAATGGCCAAAAGAACTTAAAGGGCAAGGATAAACCAATTCGTAAAGGATAAAGACTCGCTTCCAATGATTGGCCAAAAGAACTTAAAGAATAATGAGAAACCAATTCCTTAAGGATTAAGACTTGCTTCCAATCAATGGCCAAAAGAACATAACTTACAAAGTGAAGCCAATTCATTATGGATTAAGTCTTGCTTCCAATAAATGGCCAAAAGAACTTAAAGGACAAGGATAAACCAATTCGTAAAGGATAAAGACTTGCTTCCAATCAATGGCCAAAAGAACTTAAAGAATAATGAGAAACCAATTCCTTAAGGATTAAGACTTGCTTCCACTCAATGGCCAAAAGAACATAGTGAAACCAATTCATTATGTATTAAGTCTTGCTTCCAATCAACGGCCAAAAGAACTTAAAGGACAAGGATAAACCAATTCGTAAAGGATAAAGACTCGCTTCCAATGATTGGCCAAAAGAACTTAAAGAATAATGAGAAACCAATTCCTTAAGGATTAAGACTTGCTTCCAATCAATGGCCAAAAGAACATAACTTACAAAGTGAAACCAATTCATTATGTATTAAGTCTTGCTTCCAATCAATGGCCAAAAGAACTTAAAGGACAAGGATAAACCAATTCGTAAAGGATAAAGACTCGCTTCCAATGATTGGCCAAAAGAACTTAAAGAATAATGAGAAACCAATTCCTTAAGGATTAAGACTTGCTTCCAATCAATGGCCAAAAGAACATAACTTACAAAGTGAAACCAATTCATTATGGATTAAGTCTTGCTTCCAATCAATGGCCAAAAGAACTTAAAGGACAAGGATAAACCAATTAAGTAAAGGATAAAGACTTGCTTCCAATCAATGGCCAAAAGAACTTAAAGAATAATGAGAAACCAATTCCTTAAGGATTAAGACTTGCTTCCAATCAATGGCCAAAAGAACATACCTTACAAAGTGAAGCCAATTCATTATGTATTAAGTCTTGCTTCCAATAAATGGCCAAAAGAACTTAAAGGACAAGGATAAACCAATTCGTAAAGGATAAAGACTTGCTCCAATCAATGGCCAAAAGAACTTAAAGAATAATGAGAAACCAATTCCTTAAGGATTAAGACTTGCTTCCAATCAATGGCCAAAAGAACATAACTTACAAAGTGAAACCAATTCATTATGGATTAAGTCTTGCTTCCAATCAATGGCCAAAAGAACTTAAAGGACAAGGATAAACCAATTCGTAAAGGATAAAGACTCGCTTCCAATGATTGGCCAGAAGAACTTAAAGAATAATGAGAAACCAATTCCTTAAGGATTAAGACTTGCTTCCAATCAATGGCCAAAAGAACATAACTTACAAAGTGAAACCAATTCATTATGGATTAAGTCTTGCTTCCAATAAATGGCCAAAAGAACTTAAAGGACAAGGATAAACTAATTCGTAAAAGATAAAGACTTCCTTCCAATGAATGGCCAAAAGAACTTAAAGAATAATGAGAAACCAATTCCTTAAGGGTTAAGACTTGCTTTCCACCAATGGCCAAAAGAACTTAAAAAATAATGAGAAACTAATTCCTTAAGGATTAAGACTTGCTTCCAATCAATGGCCAAAAGAACATAACTTACAAAGTGAAACCAATTCATTATGGATTAAGTCTTGCTTCCAATCAATGGCCAAAAGAACTTAAAGGACAAGGATAAACCAATTCGTAAAGGATAAAGACTTGCTTCCAATGATTGGCCAAAAGAACTTAAAGAATAATGAGAAACCAATTCCTTAAGGATTAAGACTTGCTTTTCAATCAATGGCCAAAAGAACATAACTTACAAAGTGAAACCAATTCATTATGGATTAAGTCTTGCTTCCAATCAATGGCCAAAAGAACTTAAAGGACAAGGATAAACCAATTCGTAAAGGATAAAGACTCGCTTCCAATGATTGGCCAAAAGAACTTAAAGAATAATGAGAAACCAATTCCTTAAGGATTAAGACTTGCTTCCAATCAATGGCCAAAAGAACATAACTTACAAAGTGAAACCAATTCATTATGGATTAAGTCTTGCTTCCAATCAATGGCCAAAAGAACTTAAAGGACAAGGATAAACCAATTCATAAAGGATAAAGACTTGCTTCCAATGATTGGCCAAAAGAACTTAAAGAATAATGAGAAACCAATTCCTTAAGGATTAAGACTTGCTTCCAATCAATGGCCAAAAGAACATAACTTACAAAGTGAAACCAATTCATTATGGATTAAGTCTTGCTTCCAATCAATGGCCAAAGAACTAAAAGGACAAGGATAAACCAATTCATTATGGAAAAAGACCTACTTCCAATGATTGGCCAAAAGAACTTAAAGAATAATGAGAAACCAATTCCTAAATGATTAAGACTTGCTTCCAATCAATGGCCAAAGAACATAACTTACAAAGTGAAACCAATTCATTATGGATTAAGTCTTGCTTCCAATCAATGGCCAAAAGAACTTAAGGACAAGGATAAACCAATTCATTAAGGATAAAGACTTGCTTCCAATCAATGGCCAAAAGTACTTATAGAATACTCAGAAACCAATTCCGTAAGGATTAAGACTTGCTTCAGATCAATGGCCAAAAGAACATAACTTACAAAGTCAAACCAATTCATTATGGATTAAGTCTTGCTTCCAATCAATGGCCAAAAGAACTTAAAGGACAAGGATAAACCAATTAAGTAAAGGATAAAGACTTGCTTCCAAACAATGGCCAAAAGAACTTTAAGAATAATGAGAAACCAATTCCTTAAGGATTAAGACTTGCTTCCAATCAATGGCCAAAAGAACATAACTTACAAAGTGAAACCAATTCATTATGTACTAAGCCTTGCTTCCAATCAATGGCCAAAAGAAATTAAAGGACAAGGATAAACAAATTAATAAAGGATAAAGACTTGCTTCCAATGAATGGCCAAAAGAACTTAAAGAATAATGAGAAACCAATTCCTTAAGGATTAAGACTTGCTTCCAATCAATGGCCAAAAGAACATAACTTACAAAGTGAAACCAATTCATTATGGATTAAGTCTTGCTTCCAATCAATGGCCAAAAGAACTTAAAGGACAAGGATAAACCAATTCGTAAAGGATAAAGACTTGCTTCCAATGAATGGCCAAAAAACTTAAAGAATAATGAGAAACCAATTCCTTAAGGATTAAGACTTGCTTCCAATCAATGGCCAACGGAACATAACTTACAAAGTGAAACCAATTCATTATGGATTAAGTCTTGCTTCCAATAAATGGCCAAAAGAACTTAAAGGACAAGGATAAATCAATTAAGTAAGGATAAAGACTTGCTTCCAATCAATGGCCAAAGAACATATAGAATAATGAGAAACCAATTCCTTAAGGATTAAGACTTGCTTCCACTCAATGGCCAAAAGAACATAACTTACAAAGTGAAACCAATTCATTATGTATTAAGTCTTGCTTCCAATCAATGGCCAAAAGAACTTAAAGGACAAGGATAAACCAATTTGTAAAGGATAAAGACTCGCTTCCAATGATTGGCCAAAAGAACTTAAAGAATAATGAGAAACTAATTCCTTAAGGATTAAGACTTGCTTTTCAATCAATGGCCAAAAGAACATAACTTACAAAGTCAAACCAATTCATTATGGATTAAGTCTTGCTTCCAATCAATGGCCAAAAGAACTTAAAGGACAAGGATAAACCAATTAAGTAAAGGATAAAGACTTGCTTGCCAATGATTGGCCAAAAGAACTTAAAGAATAATGAGAAACCAATTCCTTAAGGATTAAGACTTGCTTCCAATCAATGGCCAAAAGAACATAACTTACAAAGTGAAACCAATTCATTATGGATTAAGTCTTGCTTCCAATCAATGGCCAAAAGAACTTAAAGGACAAGGATAAACCAATTAAGTAAAGGATAAAGACTCGCTTCCAATGATTGGCCAAAAGAACTTAAAGAATAATGAGAAACCAATTCCTTAAGGATTAAGACTTGCTTCCAATCAATGGCCAAAAGAACATAACTTACAAAGTGAAACCAATTCATTATGGATTAAGTCTTGCTTCCAATCAATGGCCAAAAGAACTTAATTGGCAAGGATAAACCAATTCGTAAAGGATAAAGACTTGCTTCCAATGAATGGCCAAAAGAACTTAAAGAATAATGAGAAACCAATTCCTTAAGGGTTAAGACATGCTTCCCACCAATGGCCACAAGAACTTAAAAAATAATGAGAAACTAATTCCTTAAGGATTAAGACTTGCTTCCAGTCAATGGCCAACAGAACATAACTTACAAAGTGAAACCAATTCATTATGGATTAAGTCTTGCATCCAATCAATGGCCAAAAGAACATAATGGGCAAGGATAAACCAATTCATAAAGGATAAAGACTTGCTTCCAATGAATGGCCAAAAGAACTTAAAGGACAAGGATAAACCAATTCGTAAAGGATAAAGATTCGCTTCCAATGAATGGCCAAAAAACTTAAAGAATAATGAGAAACCAATTCCTTAAGGATTAAGACTTGCTTCCAATCAATGGCCAAAAGAACATAACTTACAAAGTGAAGCCAATTCATTATGGATTAAGTCTTGCTTCCAATAAATGGCCAAAAGAACTTAAAGGACAAGAATAAACCAATTCGTAAAGGATAAAGACTTGCTTCCAATCAATGGCCAAAAGAACTTAACGAATAATGAGAAACCAATTCCTTAAGGATTAAGACTTGCTTCCAATCAATGGCCAAAAGAACATAACTTACAAAGTGAAACCAATTCATTATGGATTAAGTCTTGCTTCCAATCAATGGCCAAAAGAACTTAAAGGACAAGGATAAACCAATTAAGTAAAGGATAAAGACTTGCTTCCAATCAATGGCCAAAAGAACTTAAGAATAATGAGAAACCAATTCCTTAAGGATTAAGACTTGCTTCCAATCAATGGCCAAAAGAACATAACTTACAAAGTGAAACCAATTCATTATGTATTAAGTCTTGCTTCCAATCAATGGCCAAAAGAACTTAAAGGACAAGGATAAACCAATTAATAAAGGATAAAGACTCGCTTCCAATGATTGGCCAAAAGAACTTAAAGAATAATGAGAAACCAATTCCTTAAGGATTAAGACTTGCTTCCAATCAATGGCCAAAAGAACATAACTTACAAAGTGAAACCAATTCATTATGGATTAAGTCTTGCTTCCAATCAATGGCCAAAAGAACTTAAAGGACAAGGATAAACCAATTAAGTAAAGGATAAAGATTCGCTTCTAATGATTGGCCAAAAGAACTTAAAGAATAATGAGAAACCAATTCCTTAAGGATTAAGACTTGCTTCCAATCAATGGCCAAAAGAACATAACTTACAAAGTGAAACCAATTCATTATGTATTAAGTCTTGCTTCCAATCAATGGCCAAAAGAACTTAAAGGACAAGGATAAACCAATTCCTAAAGGATAAAGACTCGCTTCCAATGATTGGCCAAAAGAACTTAAAGAATAATGAGAAACCAATTCCTTAAGGATTAAGACTTGCTTCCAATCAATGGCCAAAAGAACATAACTTACAAAGTGAAGCCAATTCATTATGGATTAAGTCTTGCTTCCAATCAATGGCCAAAAGAACTTAAAGGACAAGGATAAACCAATTCGTAAAGGATAAAGACTTCCTTCCAATGAATGGCCAAAAGAACTTAAAGAATAATGAGAAACCAATTCCTTAAGGATTAAGACTTGCTTCCAATCAATGGCCAAAAGAACTTAAAGAATAATGAGAAACCAATTCCTTAAGGGTTAAGACTTGCTTTCCACCAATGGCCAAAAGAACTTAAAGAATAATGAGAAACCAATTCCTTAAGGATTAAGACTTGCTTCCAATCAATGGCCAAAAGAATACAACCTACAAAGTGAAACCAATTCATTATGGATTAAGTCTTGCGTCCAACAAATGGCCAAAAGAACTTAAAACACGAGGATAAACCAATTAAGTAAGGATAAAGATTTGCTTCCAATGATTGGCCAAAAGAACTTAAAGAATAATGAGAAACTAATTCCTTAAGGATTAAGACATGCTTTTCAATCAATGGCCAAAAGAACATAACTTACAAAGTGAAACCAATTCATTATGGATTAAGTCTTGCTTCCAATCAATGGCCAAAAGAACTTAAAGGACAAGGATAAACCAATTCATAAAGGATAAAGACTCGCTTCCAATGATTGGCCAAAAGAACTTAAAGAATAATGAGAAATCAATTCCTCAAGGATTAAGACTTGCTTCCAATCAATGGCCAAAAGAACATAACTTACAAAGTGAAACCAATTCATTATGGATTAAGTCTTGCTTCCAATAAATGGCCAAAAGAACTTAAAGGACAAGGATAAACTAATTCGTCAAGGATAAAGAGTTGCTTCCAATCAATGGCCAAAAGAACTTAAAGAATAATGAGAAACCAATTCCTTAAGGATTAAGACTTGCTTCCAATCAATGGCCAAAAGAACATAACTTACAAAGTGAAACCAATTCATTATGGATTAAGTCTTGCTTCCAATAAATGGCCAAAAGAACTTAAAGGACAAGGATAAACCAATTCATAAAGGATAAAGACTCGCTTCCAATGATTGGCCAAAAGAACTTAAAGAATAATGAGAAACCAATTCCTTAAGGATTAAGACTTGCTTCCAATCAATGGCCAAAAGAACATAACTTACAAAGTGAAACTAATTCCTTAAGGATTAAGACTTGCTTCCAGTCAATGGCCAACAGAACATAATTTACAAAGTGAAACCAATTCATTATGGATTAAGCCTTGCTTCCAATCAGTGGCCAAAAGAACTTAAAGGACAAGTATAAACCAATTCCTTAAGGATTAAGACTTGCTTCCAATGATTGGCCAAAAGAACTTAAAGAATAATGAGAAACCAATTCCTTAAGGATTAAGACTTGCTTCCAATCAATGGCCAAAAGAACATAACTTACAAAGTGAAACCAATTCATTATGGATTAAGTCTTGCTTCCAATCAATGGCCAAAAGAACTTAAAGGACAAGGATAAACCAATTCGTAAAGGATAAAGACTCGCTTCCAATGATTGGCCAAAAGAACTTAAAGAATAATGAGAAACCAATTCCTTAAGGGTGAAGACTTGCTTCCAACTAATGGCCAAAAGAACTTAAAGAAAAATGAGAAACCAATTCCTTAAGGATTAAGACTTGCTTCCAATCAATGGCCAAAAGAACATAACTTACAAAGTGAAGCCAATTCATTATGGATTAAGTCTTGCTTCCAATAAATGGCCAAAAGAACTTAAAGGACAAGGATAAACCAATTCGTAAAGGATAAAGACTTGCTTCCAATCAATGGCCAAAAGAACTTAAAGAATAATGAGAAACCAATTCCTTAAGGATTAAGACTTGCTTCCACTCAATGGCCAAAAGAACATAACTTACAAAGTGAAACCAATTCATTATGTATTAAGTCTTGCTTCCAATCAACGGCCAAAAGAACTTAAAGGACAAGGATAAACCAATTCGTAAAGGATAAAGACTCGCTTCCAATGATTGGCCAAAAGACCTTAAAGAATAATGAGAAACCAATTCCTTAAGGATTAAGACTTGCTTCCAATCAATGACCAAAAGAACATAACTTACAAAGTGAAGCCAATTCATTATGGATTAAGTCTTGCTTCCAATAAATGGCCAAAAGAACTTAAAGGACAAGGATAAACCAATTCGTAAAGGATAAAGAGTTGCTTCGAATCAATGGCCAAAAGAATTTGATATGTCGTTAAACTACCAAATTAAAAACCTTTGCTTGGTTTAGGAAAAATTAGTTTAGTAATGAGCAAAGGGTCGATCCACAAGGAATTGAATTAATCTAATTATTTAGCTTATTTTAGATTCTGATGCTAATAAACTCTAAAAAAAAACACAACGTAACACAAAATCCACCGGGGGTTTTGTTGTTTCTATAATTCAAACAAAAATTATATAAAAAATTACACGAAAATAAAAAAAATAAACAAGAGCAAATGATGTTGGTTTGTTGAAATCAATTAAAACTGGTTATGGGATCCCTTTTCCCCACCAAATTATATCATGCAATTAGTTCTCAATTTCAGCCTCTAATTCTCCTTTTATAGTTACCAATCTTAGGCAATGAAACATTCTATTACCTCCCTTCTTTTAAATAGATTAAGGAACATCCATTAACCTATTCTAATCACTAATTGACATAGGGAACATCCACTAAGTTCAATTAACAATTGTAACTAGAAGGACAGATTGATCTAAGTTTTGGTCTCTAACATAGGACTAAGTGACTTAGGTTATATTCTCCCTTGCATACAATCAAAACTTGACCATTAAGTTTGCACACAAGTTACTACATATGGATAAAGGATAATGAACATCATAATCCTAAATCTAGCAATCAGCCATAACATGAAATAGAAGGGTGGCCAATCCAAACATGTCACATTACTACCATAATCATGAAGTGAGTAGGAGAATATAATCAACTCTCAAGAAAATAGAGGCCTGAAAATCAATTTAATTACATGATAATTTAGGGTTCAAAGTTCACCCATAACGACAAAAGTAACTTAGCCTAACATTCTAAAGAAAACCATATCACAAATTGAAGAATACATGACATGAGTTAAGAAAGAAAGAAAACATGTGCAAACTTAAGGGTGAAAGCAAAGTTGCCCAAACTCTAATCTTCAGCACCTATCTCTTCTTCTTGTCCTCAATTAAATCCTTAAAGAGCAGCAGAAAGTGATGTCCACAGCTACAAGCTTGATGAAAATGTCACTTCTCCCACTCCAATATTGTAACTATGGTTTCTAAGGATGAGTGGCTGAAACCTCTTTCTCTCTCCACGAAAATTTCTCCCTCTAGAAAGAGAAAATATGCTCAGTTCTGACTCCTCTCCTGGCTGCTGGTCCCTTCCAAAATGTAACCTCAGCCATCCAAATTGTAACTGCTCCAAGTGTAACTCCACATTAAACTAGCTTCATAGGTTACATTCTCACAAAGATTTGGTGATTATCAGAAATAATTCTGATAATTAAGTTTTAACAACCTATAATCAGACAATGAAAAGCCACAATTGAATTGAACTCAATTGGCCCACCATTCATTAATTAAAATTGGCAGTTTCGGTTTTTTCTGGCAGCTCAGCTTCACACGTAAATTTCATTGACCAAATGGACTTGGATCAGAGTAATTCGACCACCATTGGAAAGTTAACATCTTGGGCTTCATTTTTGGCTCTGGAATAATCCCATTTGGGCTTATATCAAGGGAGAACTGAATTGAGCAAAACTGCATTGAATGCAGTGACGGGTCAGTATCAGGCCCAACTTTGGCAGCTTCAATCTTTCTGGTCTGTTGGACTTTTTGATTGATCTTGGTGTCAAATTAAAGCTCTGGATGTCTACTTTCATCTCCAAGTGGAATCATGTCATTTTGACTTTGGAGGAAAAAGTTATGCCCTTGGAAAGACATACTGCTCATGCTGTCCAACACTCAATTCTTAACATTTTCTTGAATTAGCTCCAAATTGAGTCATTTTACTCTTGTTCAGCTCAAAAATCATCCTTAAGCTTTATTTTCCTACAAAACACAAATAGTAAAATAAAAACATAATATTTACATGTTAAAGCTACGAACAAGCATAGAAAATAACATAAAATAAGTGAATAAAATGCACTTATCAGAATTTAAAGAATAAGGAGAAACCAATTCCTTAAGGGTTAAGACTTGCTTCCCACCAATGGCCAAAAGAACTTAAAAAATAATAAGAAACTAATTCCTTAAGGATTAAGACTTGCTTCCAGTCAATGGCCAACAGAACATAACTTACAAAGTGAAACCAATTCATTATGGATTAAGTCTTGCTTCCAATCAATGGCCAAAAGAACTTAATGGGCAAGGATAAACCAATTCGTAAAGGATAAAGACTTGCTTCCAATGAATGGCCAA
>JAVHNO010000270.1:970807-986238 GCA_031439595.1 Pterocarpus santalinus | reverse complement strand
TCTTTAAGTTCTTTTGGCCATTGATTGGTAGCAAGTCTTTATCCTTCTGAATTGGTTTATGCTTTTCCTTTAAGTTGTTTTGGGCATTTATCGGAAGCAAGATTTAATCCATAATGAATTGGCTTCACTTTGTAAGTTATGTTCTTTTGGCCATTGGTTGGAAACAAGTCTTAATCCTTAAGCAATTGGTTTCTCATTATTCTTTAAGTTCTTTTGGCCAATCATTGGAAGCGAGTCTTTATCCTTTGCAAATTGGTTCATCCTTGTCCTTTAAGTTCTTTAGTCCATTGATTGGAAGCAAGACTTAACACATAATGAATTGGTTTCACATTGTAAGTTTTGTTCTTTTGGCCATTGATTGGAAGCAAGTCTTAATCCTTAAGGCATTGGTTTCTCATTATTCTTTAAGTTCTTGTGGCCATTCATCATTAGGCAAGTCTTTATCCTTTACGAATTGGTTTATCCTTGTCCTTTAAGTTCTTTTGGCCATTGATTGGAAGCAAGACTTAATCCATAATGAATTGGTTTCACTTTGTAAGTTATGTTCTTTTGGCCATTGATTGGAAGCAAGTCTTAATCCTTAAGCAATTGGTTTCTCATTATTCTTTATGTTCTTTTGGCACATTGGTTGAGCAAGTCTTTATCCTTTACGGTGGTTTATCCTTGTCCATTTAAGTTTTTATAAACACATTGATTGGAAGCAAGTCTTAAACCTTAATGAATTGGTTTCTCATTATTCTTTAAGTTCTTTTGGCGATCATTGGAAGCAAGTCTTTATCCTTTATGAATTGGTTTGTCCTTGCCCTTTAAGTTCCTTTGGCCGTTGATTGGAAGCAAGACTTAATCCATAATGAATTGGTTTCACTTTGTAAGTTATGTTCTTTTGGCCATTGGTGAAAGCAAGTCTTAATCCTTAAGGAATTGGTTTCTCATTACTTTTATGTTCTTTTGGCCATTGATTGGAAGCAAGTCTTAATCCATTAAGGTATTGGTTTCTCATTTATTCCTTTAAAGTTCTTTTGGCCCATTCATTGGAAGCAAGTCTTTATCCTTCTGCAATTGGTTTTATCCTTGTCCTTTAAGTTCTTTTGGCCATTTATTGGAAGAAAGACTTAATCCATAATGAATTAACTTCACTTTGTAAGTTATGTTTCTTTTGGCCATTGATTGGGAAGCAAGTCTTAATCCTTAAAGAATTGGTTTCTCATTATTCTTTAAGTTCTTTTGGCCATTGATTGGAAATCCTTTGAAGTCTTTATCTGTCCTACAATTCTTGGCCATTGGTTTATCCTTGTCCTTTTAGTTCTTTTGGCCATTGATTGGAAGCGCAAGACTTAATCCATAATGAATTGGTTTCACTTTGTAAGTTATGTTCTTTTGGCCATTGATTGGATGCAAGCCTTTATCCTTAAGGGAATTGGTTTCTCATTATTCTTTAAGTTCTTTTGGCCATTCATTGGGAAGCAGTCCTTATCCTTCTGAATTAGTTTATCCTTGTCCTTTAAGTTCTTTTGGCCATTTATTGGAAGCAAGACTTAATCCATAATGAATTAACTTCACTTTGTAAGTTATGTTCTTTTAACACCATTGATTGGAGAAGCAAGTCTTAATCCTTTAGGAATTGGTTTCTCATTATTCTTTAAGTTCTTTTGGCCAACCATTGGGCGAATCTTTATCCTTTACTGAATTGGTTTATCCTTGTCCTTTAAGTTCTTTTGGCCATTGATTGGAAGCAAGACTTAATACATAATGAATTGGTTTCCTTTGCTTAAGTTATGTTCTTTTGGCCATTGATTGGAAGCAAGTCTTAATTCTAAAGGGTTGGTTTCTCATTATTCTTTAAGTTCTTTTATGGCCATTGATTGGTAGCAAGTCTTTATCCTTTATGAATTGGTTTATCCTTGTCCTTTATGTTCTTTTGGCCATTTATTGGAAGCAAGACTTAATCCATAATGAATTGGCTTCACTTTGTAAGTTATGTTCGTTTGGCCATTGATTGGAAGCAAGTCTTAATCCTTAAGGAATTGGTTTCTCATTATTCTTTAAGTTCTTTTGGCCAGTCATTGGGAATGCGAGTCCTTATCCTTTACAATTAGTTTATCATATCATTTTAAGTTCTTTTGGCCATATTATTGGAAGCAAGACTTAATCCATAATGAATTGGTTTCACTTTGTAAGTTATGTTCTTTTGGGCATTGATTGGAAGCAAGTCTGAATCCTTAAGGAATTGGTTTCTCATTATTCTTTTAGTTCTTTTGGCCAATCATTTGAAGCGAGTCTTTATCCTTACTGAATTAGTTTATCCTTGTCCTTTTAGTTTCTTTTGGCCATTTATTGGAAGCAAGACTTAATCCATAATGAATTGGTTTCACTTCAGAAATTATGTTCTTTTGGCCGTTGATTTGGAAGCAAGTCTTAATCTTAAGGAATTGGTTTCTCATCTATTCTTTAATTTTCTTTCGGCCATTGGTTTGGAAACAAGTCTTAATCCTTAAGAATTGGTTTCTCATTATTCTTTAAGATTCTTTTGGTATTGATTGGAAGCAGTCTTTATCGCTGCTTGAATTGCTTTATCCTTGTCCCTTTTAAGTTCTTTTGGCCTTGATTGGATGCAAGACTTAATCCATAATGAATTGGATCTTTCACTTTGTAAGTTATATTCTTTTGGCCATTGATTGGAAGCAAGTCTTAATCCTTAAGAAAGGTGGTTTCTCATTATTCTTTAAGTTCTTTTGGCCAATGATTGGAAGCAAGTCTTTATCCTTTACTGCAATTGGTTTTATCCTTGTCCTTTAAGTTCTTTTGGCCATTTATTGGAAGCAAGACTTAATCCATAATGAGATTGGCTTCACTTTGTAGGTTATGTTCTTTTGGCCATTGATTGGAAGCAAGTCTTAATCCTTAAGGAATTGGTTTCTCATTATTCTTTAAGTTCTTTTGGCCAATCATTGGAAGCGAAGTCATTATCCTTTACCGAATTGGTTTACCCTTTGTCCTTTAAGTTCTTTTAGCGGCCATTGATTGGAAGCAAAGACTTAATCCATAATTGGTTTCACTTTGCAAGTTATGTTCTTTTGGCCATTGATTGGAAAGCAAGTCTTAATCCTTAAGGAATTGGTTTCTCATTATTCTTTAAGTTCTTTTGGCCAATCATTGGAAGGCGAGTGCTTTATCCTTCTGCAATTGGTTTATCCTTTGTCCTTTATAGTTCTTTTGGCCATTGATTGGAAGCAAGACTTAATCCATAATGAATTGGTTTCAACTTTGTAAGTTATGTTCTTTTGGCCATTTATTGGAAGCAAGTCTTAATCCTTAAGAATTGATTTCTCATTATTCTTTAAGTTCTTTTGGCCATTGATTGGAAGCAAGTCTTAAACCTTATGGAATTGGTTTCTCATTATTCTTTAAGTTCTTTTGGCCATTCATTGGAAGCAAGCCTTTATCCTTTCTGAATTGGTTTGTCCTTGCCCATTTAAGGATTCTTTTTGGCCATTGATTGGAAAGCAAAGACTTAAATCCATAATGAATTGGTTTCACTTTTGGTAAGTTATGTGTACATTGGCCATTGATTGAAAAGCAAGTCTTAATCCATAATGAATTAGTTTCTCATTATTTTTCAAGTTCTATTGGCCGTTGATTGGAAGCAAGTCTTCACCATTAAGGAATAGGTTTCTCACTATTGTTGAAGTTCTTTTGGCCATTCATTTGGAAGCAAGTCTTTATCCTTTACGAATTAGTTTATCCTTGTCCTTTAAGTTCTTTTGGCCATTTATTGGAAGCAAGACTTAATCCATAAGGAATTCGCTTCACTTTGTAAGTTATGTTCTTTTGGCCATTGATTGGAAGCAAGTCTTAATCCTTAAGGAATTGGTTTCTCATTATTCTTTAAGTTCTTTTGGCCATTGATTGGAAGCAAGTCTTTATCGCTTTACTGAATTTGGTTTATCCTTGTCTTTTAAGTTCTTTTGGCCATTTGTTGGAAGCAAGACTTAATCCATAATGAATTGGTTTCACTTTGTAAGTTGTGTTCTTTTGGCCATTGATTGGAAGCAAGTCTTAATCCTTAAGGAATTGGTTTCTTATTATTCTTTAAGTTCTTTTGGCCATTCATTTGGGAAGCGAGTCCTTATCCTTTACAATTAGTTTATCCTTGTCCTTTAGAAAGTTCTTTTGGCCATTTATTGGAAGCAAGACTTAATCCATAATGAATTCGCTTCACTTTGTAAAGTTATGTTCTTTTGGCTGTGATTGATTGGAAGCAAGTCTTAATCCTTTAGGAATTGGTTTCCTCATTATTCTTTAAGTTCTTTTAGCCCAATACATTGGAAGCGAATCTTTATCAGCCCCCCACGAATTAGTTTATCCTTGTCGCTTTAAGTTCTTTTGGCCATTGATTGGAAGCAAGACTTAATACATAATGAATTGGTTTCACTTTGTAAGTTGTTATGTTCTTTTGGCCATTGATTGGAAAGCAAGTCTTAATTCTAAGGGAATTGGTTTCTCATTATTCTTTAAGTTCTTTTGGCCATTGATTGGAAGCAAGTCTTTATCCTTTACAGAATTGGTTTGTCCTTGTCCTTTAAGTTCTTTTGGCCATTTAATTGGAAGCAAGACTTAATCCATAATGAATTGGCTTCACTTTTGTAAGTTATGTTCTTTTGGCCATTGATTGGAAGCAAGTCTTAATCCTTAAAGGAATTGGTTTCTCATTATTCTTTAAGTTCTTTTGGCCATTCATTGGGAGACTAGGTCTTTATCCTTTCAATTAGTTTATCCTTGTCCTTTAAGTTCTTTTGGCCATTTATTGGAAGGCCAAGACTTAATCCATAATGAATTGAGCTTCACTTTGTAAGTTATCTTCTTTTGGCCCATTGATTATGGAAGCAAGTCTTAATCCTTTAGGAATTGGTTTCTCGTTATTCTTTAAGTTCTTTTGGCCCAATGTTGTCATTGGAAGCGAATCTTTATCCTTCTGAATTGGTTTATCCTTGTCCTTTTTAGTTCTTTTGGCCATTTATTGGAAGCAAGACATAATCCATAATGAATTGGTTTCAGCGTAAGTTATGTTCTTTTGGCCATTGATTGGAAACAAGTCTTTATCCTTAAGAAATTGGTTTCTCATTATTCTTTAATTTCTTTCGGCCATTAGTTTGGAAGCAAGTCTTAATCCTTAAAGGAATTGGTTTCTATTTATCTTTAAGTTCTTTTGGCCATTGATTCGTAGCAAGTCTTTATCCTTTACCAATTCGTTTATCCTTGTCCTTTAAGTTCTTTTTATTGCGATTGGATGCAAGACTTAATCCATAATGAATTGGTTTCCACTTTGTAAAAGTTATGTTTTTTTGGCCATTGATTGGAAGCAAGTCTTAATCCTTAAGGAATTGGTTTCTCATTATTCTTTAAGTTCTTTTGGCTATTGATTGGAAGCAAGCCGTTATCCTTTACGAATTGGTTTATCCTTGTCCTTTAAGTTCTCTTGGCCATTTGTTGGAAGTGAGACATAATCCATAGTGAATTCGCTTCACTTTGTAAGTTATGTTCTTTTGGCCATTGATTGGAAGCAAGTCTTAATCCTTAAGGAATTGGTTTCTCATTATTCTTTAAGTTCTTTTGGCCAATCATTGGAACCGAGTCTTTATCTAACTTTCGAATTGGTTTATCCTTGTCCTTTAAGTTCTTTTGGCCATTGATTGGAAGCAAGATTTAATCCATAATGAATTGGCTTCACGTTGTAAGTTATGTTCTTTTGGCCATTGATTGGAAGCAAGTCTTAATCCTTAAGGAATTGGTTTCTCATTATTCTTTAAGTTCTTTTGGCCATTGATTGGTAGCAAGTCTTTATCCTTTACGAATTGGTTTATCCTTTTCCTTTATGTTCTTTTGGCCATTTATTGGAAGCAAGATTTAATCCATAATGAATTACGCTTCAACTTTGTATAAGATTATGTTCTTTTGGCCATTGATTGGAAGCAAGTCTTAATCCTTAAGGAATTGGTTTCTCATTATTCTTTAAGTTCTTTTGGCCAATCATTGGAAGCGAGTCTTTATCCTTTTCGAATTGGTTTACCCTTGTCCTTTAAGTTCTTTTGGCCATTGATTGGAAGCAAGACTTAATACATAATGAATTGGTTTCACTTTGTAAGTTATGTTCTTTTGGCCATTGATTGGAAGCAAGTCTTAATCGTTAAGGAATTGATTTCTCATTTATTCTTTAAGTTCTTTTGGCCATTGGTTGGAAGCAAGTCTTAAACCTTAAGGAATTGGTTTCTCATTATTCTTCAAGTTCTTTTGGCCAATCATTGGAGCGAGTCTTTATCCTTTACTGAATTGGTTTATCCTTTGTCCTTTTAAGTTCTTTTGGCCAATTGATTGGAAGCAAGACTTAATCCTTAATGGATTGGTTTCACTTTGTAAGTTATGTTCTTTTTTGGCCATTTATTGGAAGCAAGTCTTAATCCTGGGAATTGATTTCTCATTATTCTTTAAGTTTCTTTTGGCCATTGGTTGGAAAGCAATGCTCTTAAACCTTAAGGAATTGGTTTCTCATTATTCTTTAAGTTATATTCTTTTGGCCAATCATTTGGGGCGAGTCTTTATCCTTGCTGAATTGGTTTATCCTTGTTTGCTTTAAAGTTCTTTTGGCCATTGATTGGAAGCAAGACTTAATACATAATGAATTGGTTTCACTTTGTAAATTTATGTTCTTTTGGCCATTTATTGGGAAGCAAGTCTTAATCCTTAAGGAATTGATTTCTCATTATTCTTTAAGTTCTTTTGGCCATTGATTTGGAAGCAAGTCTTAAACCTTAAAGGAATTGGTTTCTCATTATTCTTTAAGTTCTTTTTGGCCAATCATTGGAAGCAAGTCTTTATCCTTTACAGGAATTGGTTTGTCCTTGCCCATTAAGTTCTTTTGGCCATTGATGATTGGGAAGCAAGACTTAATCCATAATGAATTGGTTTCACTTTGTAGAGATTATATTCATTTGGCCATTGATTGAAAGCAAGTCTTAATCCTTAAGAATTAGTTTCTCATACTTTTTAAGTTCTTTTGGCCGTAGTTGATTGGAAGCAAGTCTTAACCATTCTAAGGAATTGGTTTCTCATTATTCTTTAAGTTCTTTTGGCCATTTCGTCTGGGAAGCAAGTCTTTATCCTTCTGAATTGGTTTATCCTTGTCCTTTAAGTTCTTTTGGCCATTTATTGGAAGCAAAAGACTTAATCCATAATGAATTGGCTTCACTTTGTAAGTTATGTTTTTTTGGCCATTGATTGGAAGCAAGTCTTAATCCTTAAGGAATTGGTTTCTCATTATTCTTTAAGTTCTTTTGGCTATTGATTGGAAGCAAGTCTTTATCCTTTCTGAATTGGTTTATCCTTGTCTTTTATGTTCTTTTGGCCCATTTATTGGAAAGCAAGACTTAATCCATAATGAATTGGTTTCACTTTGTAAGTTGTGTTCTTTTGGCCATTGATTGGATGCAAGTCTTAATCCACTTCAAGAATTGGTTTCTCATTATTCTTTAAGTTCTTTTGGCCCATTCATTGGGAGCGAGTCCTTTATCCTTCTGCAATTAGTTTATCCTTGTCCTTTAAGTTCTTTTGGCCATTTATTGGAAGCAAGACTTAATCCATAATGAATTCGCTTCACTTTGTAAGTTATGTTCTTTTGGCCATTGATTGGAAGCAAGTCTTAATCCTTTACGAATTGTTTTCTCATTATTCTTTAAGTTCTTTTGACCATTGAGGAGGCGAATCTTTATCACTTTACGAATTAGTTTATCCTTGTCCTTTAAGTTCTTTTGGCCATTGATTGGAAGCAAGACTTAATACATAATGAATTGGTTTCACTTTGTAAGTTATGTTCTTTTGGCCATTGATTGGAAGCAAGTCTTAATTCTAAAGGAATTGGTTTCTCATTATTCTTTAAGTTCTTTTGGCCATTGATTGGAAGCAAGTCTTTATCCTTTCTGCTACAATTGGTTTGTCCTTGTCCTTTAAGTTCTTTTGGCCATTTATTGGAAAGCAAGACTTAATCCATAATGAATTGGCTTCACTTTGTAAGTTATGTTTTTTTGGCCATTGATTGGAAGCAAGTCTTAGTCCTTAACGAATTGGTTTCTCATTATTCTTTAAGTTCTTTTTTGGCCAATCATTGGGCGAATCTTTATCCCTTTACGAATTGGTTTATCCTTGTCCTTTTAGTTCTTTTGGCACATTTATTGGAAGCAAGACATAATCCATAATGAATTGGTTTCACTTGGAAGAGATTATGTTCTTTTGGCCATTGATTGGAAGCAAGTCTTAATCCTTAAGGAATTGGTTTCTCATTATTCTTTAATTTCTTTCGGCCATTGGTTGGAAGGAAGTCTTAATCCTTAAGGAATTGGTTTCTCATTATTCTTTAAGTTCTTTTGGCCATTGATTGGAAGCAAGTCTTTATCCTTAACTGCGGTGCTTTATCCTTGTCCTTTAAGTTCTTTTGGCCATTGTGATTGGATGCAAGACTTGTCAATCCATAATGAATCAGATTTCAGCTTGTCTCTGTAAGTTATGTTCTTTTGGCCATTGATTCAGGAAGCAAGTCTTAATCCTTAAGGAATTGGTTTCTCATTATTCTTTAAGTTCTTTTGGCCATTGATTGGAAGCAAGTCTTTATCCTTCACGCAATTGGTTTATCCTTGTCCTTTAAGTTCTTTTGGCCATTTATTGCGAAGCAAGACTTAATCCATAATGGTCGCTTCAAGCTTTGTAAGTTATGTTATCTTTTGGCCATTGATTGGAAGCAAGTCTTAATCGCTTAAGGGTGGTTTCTCATTATTCTTTAAAGTTCTTTTGGCCAATCATTGGAAGCGAGTCTTTATCCTTTTCGATTTGGTTTACCACTTGTCCTTTAAGTTCTTTTGTGCGAATTTGATTGGGAAAGCAACACTTAATCCATAATGAATTGGTTTCACTTTCTAAGTTATGTTCTTTCGGCCATTGATTGGAAGCAACTCTTAATCCTTAAGGAATTTGTTTCTCATTATTCTTTAAGTTCTTTTGGCCACCTTAATCATTGGAAGCGAGAGTCTTTATCCTTCTGCAATTGGTTTATCCCTTGCATCCCTTTAGGTTCTTTTGGCCATTGATTAGAAGCAAGTCTTAATACATAACGAATTGGTTTCACTTTGTAAGTTATGTTCTTTTGGCCATTTATTGGAAGCAAGACTTTGTCCTTAAGGAATTGATTTCTCATTATTCTTTAAGTTCTTTTGGCCATTGATTGGAAACGAAGTGCTTATCCTTTGTCCTTTAAGTTCTTTTGTGGCCTTTTATTTGATAAGTAATCCATAGCAATTGGTTTCGCATGATATATTCTTTGGCCATTGATTGCAGTAAGCCTTAAGGAAATTGGTTTACATTATTCTTTCAAGTTCTTTTGGCGTCAATCATTGGGAAGCAAGTCTTTATCCTCTGCGAATCTGGTGGTTTGTCCTTGCCCATTAAGTTCTTTTGGCCATTGATTGAAAGCAAGACTTAATCCATAATGAATTGGTTTCACTTTGTAAGATATGTTGTGTTGGCCATTGTTTGAAAGCAAGACTTAATCCTTAAGGAATTAGTTTCTCATTACTTTTTAAGTTCTTTTGGTAGTTAGTGCGAAGCTTAAGATCTTAACCATTAAAGGGAATTGGTTTCTCATTATTCTTTAGTTCTTTGGCCAATTCATTGGGGAAGCAAGTCTTTATCCCCTTTCTGAATTAGTTTATCCTTGTCCTTTAAGTTCTTTTGGCCATTGAATTGGAAGAAAAGACTTAATCCATAATGAATTGGCTTCACTTTGTAAGTTATGTTCTTTTGGCCATTGATTGGAAGCAAGTCTCTTAATCCTTAAGGAATTGGTTTCTCATTATTCTTTAAGTTCTTTGGCCATTGATTGGGAAGCAAGTCTTTATCGCTTCTACGAAATTGGTTTATCCTTGTGCTTTTATATGTTCTTTTGGCCATTATTGGAAGCAAGACTTAATCCATAATGAATTGGTTTTCACTTTGTAAGTTGTTGTTTCTTTTGGCCATTG
This sequence comes from Pterocarpus santalinus, assembly GCA_031439595.1. NCBI lineage: Eukaryota > Viridiplantae > Streptophyta > Magnoliopsida > Fabales > Fabaceae > Pterocarpus > Pterocarpus santalinus. The sequence continues at coordinate 976,177 of JAVHNO010000270.1, read as the reverse complement.
ATTGGATGCAAGTCTTAACCCTTAAGGAATTGGTTTTCTCATTATTCTTTAAGTTCTTTTATTGCCATTCATTTGGGGGCAAGTCCTTATCCTTTACGAATTAGTTTATCCTTGTCCTTTAAGTTCTTTTGGCCATTTATTGGAAGCAAGACTTAATCCATAATGAATTAAGCTTCACTTTGTAAGTTATATTCTTTTTGGCCAGATTTGATTGGAAAGCTTAAGTCTTGTCTGCTTTAGGAATTGGTTTCTCATTATTCTTTGAGTTCTTTTGACCCATTACCATTGGAGCGAATCTTTATCCTTCTGAATTAGTTTATCACCTTGTCGCTTTAAGTTCTTTTGGCCATTTGATTGGGAAGCAAGACTTAATACATAATAGAATTGGTTTCACTTTGTAAGTTATGTTCTTTTGGCCCATTGATTGGAGGCAAGTCTTAATTCTAAAGGAATTATTGGTTTTCTATATATTCTTTAAGTTAACTTTTATTGCATTGATTGGAAGCAAGTCTTTATCCTTCTGGTGGTTTGTCCTTGTCGCTTTACAAAGTTAACTTTTTGGCCATTTATTGGAAGCAGACTTAATCCATAATAGAATTGGCTTCACTTTGTAAGTTATGTTCTTTTGGCCATTTGATTGGAGAAGCAAGATGCTTAATCCTTAAGGAATTGGTTTCTACATGTTATTCTTTAAGTTCTTTTGGCCATTCATTGGGAAGCGAGTCACACTTATCCTTCTGAATTATCGTTTTATCACTTAATATTTAAGATTCTTCGGCCATTTATTGGAAGCAAGACTTTTAATCCTGTTAATGAATTAAACCACTTTCTGTAAAAGATTATATTCTTTTGTGCCATTGATTGGAAGCAAGTCTTAATCCTTTAGAATTGGTTTCTCATTATTCTTTAAGTTCTTTTTAATGATCATTGGGCGAATCTTCTTATCGCTTTACGAATTGATTTATCATTGTTATTTCAGATTCTTATTGGCCATTTATTGGGAAGCAAGACATAATCCATAATGAATTGGTTTTATTTGGAAAGTTATATTCTTTTGGCCATTTGATTGGAGGCAAACAGTCTTTATCGCAAAGGAATTGGTTTCTACCATTATTCTTTAATTTAACTTTCGGACCATTGGTTGGAAGGAAGTGCTTAATCCTTAGAGTGGACATTGGTTTCTACCGTGCAGTGTGGACAGGAGCTCTTTAAGTTCTTTTTGCGAATTCTAGTGATTGGAAGCAAGTGCTTTATCCATAATGAATTGCTTTCATCACTTGTCCTTTAAGTTCTTTATATTGCTTGATTGGATGCAAGGCTTAATTGTCAGTAATGAATTGGTTTCACTTTTGTAAAGTTATATTAACACTTTGGCCATTGAGTTGGAAGCAAAGTACTTTAAATCCTTAAAGGAATTGGTTTCTCAATTATTATTTAAGATTCTTTTGGCCATTGATTGGAAGCAAAGTCTTTATCCATTCTCTGAATTGGTTTATCACTTGTCCCTTTAAGTTCTTTTGGCCAGTTTTATTGGAAGCAAGACTTACATCCACATAATGTAGGTCAAGCTTCCACTTTGTAAAGTGATTATGTTCTTTTGGCCATTGATTGGAAGCAAGTCTTAATCTGGCTTAAGGAATTGGTTTCTCATTATTAACTTTAAGTTCTTTTGGCCCAATCATTGGAAGGCCAGTGCATCGGCTTTCCGCAGATTGGTTCTTACCTTTGTCGCTTTAAGTTCTTTCTGGCCATTGAAGTTGGAAGCAAGACTTAATACATAATGAATTGGATTTCACTTTGTAAGTTATATGTTCTGTTTTGGCCATTGATTTGAAGCAAGTCTTAATTCTAAAGAATTGGTTTCTCATTATTCTTCCCCAAGTTCTTTTGGCCATTGATTGGAAGCGAAGTGCTTTATCGGCTTTACGAATTGGTTTGTCCATTGTCGTGCTTTAAAGTTCTTTTGTAGCCCATTTATTGGAGAAGCAAGACTTAATCCATAATGAATTGGCTTCAACTTTGTAAGATTATGATGTTCTTTTTGGCCATTGATTGAAGGCAAGTATTAATCCTTAAGGAATTGATTTCTCATTATTCTTTAAGTTCTTTTGTGGCCAATCATTGGAAGACGAATGCTTTATCGGCTTCTGCAATTAGTTTATCCTTGTCCTTTCACCCAGTTCTTTTGGCCATTTATTGGAAGCAAGACATAATCCATAATGAATTGGTTTCACTTGGGGAAAATTATGCATTTCTTTGTGGCCATGGTGATTGGAGCTTACAAGTCTTAATCCTTAGGGAATTGGTTTCTCATTATTCTTTAATATTTCTTTCGGCCATTGGTTGGAAAGGAAGTCTTAATGGCCATAAGAATTGGTTTCTCATTTATTAACTTTAAGTTCTTTTGGCCATTGAGTTGGAAGCGAAGTCTTTACATCGCTGCTGGTGCTTTATCCTTGTCCCTTTAAGTTCTTTTTTATTGTGAGTTGGATGCAAGACTTAATCCATAATGAATTGGTTTCACTTTGTAAGTTATGTGTTCTTTTTGGCCATTGATTGGAAGCAAGTCTTAATCGGCCTTAAAAATTGGTTTCTCATTATTCTTTAAGTTCTTTTGGCGCATTGATTGGAAGCAAGTCTTTTATCCTTCTCAATTGGTTTTATCCTTGTCGCTTTAAGTTCTTTTGGCCATTTATTGGAAGCTCAAGAACAATCCATAATGAATTAAGCTTCACTTTGTAAGTTAGCATATGTTAACTTTTGGCCATTGATTGGAAGCAAGTCTTAATCCTTTGCAGGAATTGGTTTCTCATTATTCTTTACAAGTTCTTTTATTGGCCCAACCATTGGAGCGGGATCAGTCTTTATCGCTTTTCACGAATTAGTTTATCCTTGTCCTTTAAGTTCATTTTGGCCCATTGATTTGGAAGCAAGACTTAATACATAATGAGATCTGGTTTCACTTTGTAGAGTTATGTTCTTTTGGCCATTGATTGGAAGCAAAGTGCCTTAATTCTAAAGAGAATTGGTTTCTCCATTATTAACACTTTAAGTTCTTTTGGCCATTGATTGGAAGCAAGTCTTTATCCTTCCTACGAATTGGTTTTGTCCTTGTCCTTTAATGTTCAGCTTTTTGGCCCTTTATTGGAAGCAAGACTTAATCCATAATGAATTGAAGCTTCACTTTGTAAGTTGATGTTCTAATTGCTGGCCAATTGATTGGAAGCAAAGTCTTAACTCATGGGCCCAAAATTGGTTTCTCATTATTCTTTAAGTTCACTTTTAGTGCCATTCATTGGGAAGCCAGGTCACTTATCACTTTCACTGCAATTAGTTTATCCTTGTCCTTTAAGTTCTTTTGGCCATTTACATTAGTGGAAGCAAGACTTAATCCATAATGAATTAAGCTTCCACTCATGTAAGTTATGTTAACTTTTGGCCACAATTACGATTGGAAGCAGAAGTCTTAATCCTTTCAGGGGTGAGTTCTGCTCATTATTCTTTAAGTTCTTTTGGCCAAATCATTGGAGCCGAATCTTTATCGCTTCTGAATTAGTTTATCCTTGTTATTCCTTTTAGTTCTTTGTGGCCATTTATTGGAAGCAAGACATAATCGATAATGAATTGGTTTCACTTGGAAAGTTATGTTCTTTTGGCCATTGATTGGAAGCAAGTCTTTATCCTTAAGGAATTGGTTTCTCATTATTCTTTAATTTCTTTCGGCCTTTGGTTGGAAGGAAGTCTTAATCCTTAAGGAATTGGTTTCTCATTTATTCTTTAAGTTCTTTTTGGCCATGGTGATTGGAAGCAAGTCTCTTTATCCTTTCTGCGGGTAGCTTTATCCCTTGTCCTTTTTAAGTTCTTTTATTTATTTGATTGGATGCAAGAACTTAATGTCCATGCCAATGAATTGCTTTATCCCTTTGTAAGTTATGATTCTTTTGGCCATTGATTGGAAGCAAGTCTTAATCCTTAATGAATTGGTTTCTCTTTGTAAATTCTTTAAGTTCTTTTGGCCATTGATTGGGAAGCAAGTCTTTATCAGCTTAGGAATTCTAGTTTCTGCATTGTCCTTGATAAGCTAAGTTCTTTTGGCCATTTATTGGAAGCAAGACTTAATCCATAATGAATTGGTTTCACTTTGTCCCCTTATAAGTTCTTTTGGCCATTTGATTGGAAGCAAGTCTTAATCCTTAATGAATTGGTTTCACTGTTATAAGTCTATTCAGTTCTTTTGGCCAATCATTGGAAAGCAAGTCTTTATCCTTACGAATTGGTTTACCCTTGTCCTTTAAGTTCTTTTTGGCCATTGATTGGAAGCAAGACTTAATACATAATGGTGGTTTCACTTTGTAAGTTATGTTCTTTTGGCCATTGATTTGGAAGCAAGTCTTAATTCATAATGAATTGGTTTCTCATTAGAAGTTATGTTCTTTTGTACGTTGATTGGAAAGCAAATCTTAATTCTAAAGAGAATTGGTTCCTCATTATTCTTTAAGTTCTTTTGGCCATTGATTGGAGCAAGTCTTTATCGCTTTCACGAATTGAGTTTGTCCTTGTCAGCTTCACTAAGTTCTTTTTATTGCCATTTATTGGAAGCAAGACTTAATCCATAATGAATTAGCTTCACTTGTAAAGTTTATGTTCTTTTGCCCATTGATTGGAGGCAAGTCTTAATCCTTATGGAATTGGTTTCTCATAATTCTTTAAGTTCTTTTGGCCAATCATTGGAGGCCAGTCGTTATCCATCGCCTGCAATTAGTTTATCCTTGTCCTTTTAGTTGCTTTGGCCATTAATTGGAAGCAAGACATAATCCATAATGAATTGGTTTCACTTGGGGAAGTTATGTTCTTTTGGACCCATTGATTGGGGAAGCGAAAAAAGTCTTAATCCTTAAGGAATTGGTTTCTCATTATTCTTTAATTTCTTTCGGTGTGCATTGTTTGGAAAGGAAGTCTTAATCCTTAGGAATTGGTTTCTCATTATTCTTTAAGTTCTTTTGGCCATTGATTGGAAGCAAGTCTTTATCGCTTTGCGGTGCTTTATCCTTTGTCCTTTAAGTTCTTTTGGCCACTGATTGGATGCAAGACTTAATCCATAATGAATTGGTTTTCACTTTGTTAAGTTATGTTCTTTGTGGCCATTGATTGGAAGCAAGTCTTAATCACTTAAGGAATTGGTTTCTCATTATTCTTTAAAAGTTCTTTTATTGCTTACGTTGATTGGAAGCATGAAGTCTTTATCCGCTCTGGAATTGGTTTATCCTTTGTCGCTCAAGTTAACATTACATTTATTGGAAAGCGAAGACTTAATCCATAATGGATCGCTTTCACTTTATGGTTATGTTCTTTTGGCCATTGATTGGAAGC
>JAVHNO010000270.1:937577-970307 GCA_031439595.1 Pterocarpus santalinus | reverse complement strand
TTGGCCATTGATTGGAAGCAAGTCTTAATCCTTTAGGAATTGGTTTATCCTTGTCCTTTAAGTTCTTTTGGCCATTGATTGGAAGTAAGTCTTTAATCCATAATGAATTGGTTTCACTTTGTAAGTTAAGTTCTTTTGGCCATTGATTGGAAGCAAGTCTTAATCCTTAATGAATTGGTTTCTCATTATTCTTAAGTTCTTTTGGCCATTGATTGAAGCAAGTCTTAATCCTTAAGGAATTGGTTTATCCTTGTTCTTTAAGTTCTTTTGGCCATTGATTGGAAGCAAGTCTTAATCCATAATGAATTGGTTTTCACTTTCCTTTAAGTTTCTTTTGGCCATTGATTGAAGCAAGTCTTAATCCTTAATGAATTGGTTTCTCTTTGTTCTTTAAGTTCTTTTTTGGCCATTGATTGGAAGCAAGTCTTAATCCTTAATGAATTGGTTTCTCATTGTTTTAAGTTCTTTTGGCCATTGATTGGAAGCAAGTCTTAATCCTTTATGAATTGGTTTATCCTTGTCCTTTAAGTTCTTTTGGCCATTGATTGGAAGCAAGACTTAATCCATAATGAATTGGTTTCACTTTGTAAGTTATGTTCTTTTGGCCATTGATTGGAAGCAAGTCTTAATCCTTAAGGAATTGGTTTCTAATTATTCTTTAAGCTCTTTTGGCCATTTGATTGGAAGCAAGTCTTTATCCTTTACTGAATTGGTTTATCCTTGTCCTTTAAGTTCTTTTTGGCCATTGATTGGAAGCAAGTCTTAATCCATAATGAATTGGTTTCACTTTGTAAGTTATGTTCTTTGGCCATTGATTGGAAGCAAGTCTTAATCCTAAGGAATTGGTTTCTCATTATTCTTTAAGTTCTTTGGCCATTGATTGGAAGCAAGTCTTATCCTTTACTGAATTGGTTTATCCTTGTCTTTAAGTTCTTTTGGCCATTGATTGGAAGCAAGACTTAATCCATAATGAATTGGTTTCACTTTTGTAAGTTATGTTCTTTTGGCCATTGATTGGAAGCAAGTCTTAATCCTTAAGGAATTGGTTTCTCATTATTCTAAGTTCTTTTTGGCCATTGATTGGAAGCAAGTCTTTATCCTTACGAATTGGTTTATCCTTTGTCTTTAAGTTCTTTTGGCCATTTGATTGGAAGCAAGACTTAATCCATAATGAATTGGTTTCACTTTTGTAAGTTATGTTCTTTGGCCATTGATTGAAGCAAGTCTTAATCCTTAAGGAATTGGTTTCTCATTATTCTTTAAGTTCTTTTGGCCATTGATTGGAAGCAAGTCTTTATCCTTACTGAATTGGTTTATCCTTGTCTTTAAGTTCTTTTGGCCATTGATTGGAAGCAAGACTTAATCCATAATGAATTGGTTTCACTTTGTAAGTTATGTTCTTTGGCCATTGATTGGAAGCAAGTCTTAATCCTTAAGGAATTGGTTTCTCATTATTCTTTAAGTTCTTTTGGCCATTGATTGGAAGCAAGTCTTATCCTTACTGAATTGGTTTATCCTTGTCCTTTAAGTTCTTTGGCCATTGATTGGAAGCAAGACTTAATCCATAATGAATTGGTTTCACTTTGTAAGTTATGTTCTTTTGGCCATTGATTGAAGCAAGTCTTAATCCTTAAGGAATTGGTTTCTCATTATTCTTTAAGTTCTTTGGCCATTGATTGGAAGCAAGTCTTAATCCTAATGAATTGGTTTATCCTTGTCCTTTAAGTTCTTTTGGCCATTGATTGGAAGCAAGTCTTATCCATAATGAATTGGTTTCACTTTGTCTTTAAGTTCTTTTTTGGCCATTGATTGGAAGCAAGTCTTAATCCTTAAGGAATTGGTTTCTCTTTATTCTTAAGTTCTTTTTGGCCATTGATTGGAAGCAAGTCTTAATCCTTAATGAATTGGTTTTCTCTTGTCCTTTAAGTTCTTTGGCCATTGATTGGAAGCAAGTCTTAATCCTTAATGAATTGGTTTCACTTGTCCTTAAGTTCTTTTTGGCCATTGATTGGAAGCAAGTCTTAATCCTTAATGAATTGGTTTCTCTTTGTTCTTTAAGTTCTTTTGGCCATTGATTGGAAGCAAGTCTTAATCCTAATGAATTGGTCATTATTCTTAAGTTCTTTTGGCCATTGATTGAAGCAAGTCTTAATCCTTAATGAATTGGTTTCTCATTGTTCTTTAGTTCTTTTGGCCATTGATTGAAGCAAGTCTTAATCCTTAATGAATTGGTTTTCACTTTGTCCTTTAAGTTCTTTTGGCCATTGATTGAAGCAAGTCTTAATCCTTAATGAATTGGTTTCTCATTATTCTTTAAGTTCTTTTGGCCATTGATTGGAAGCAAAGTCTTAATCCTTAGGAATTGGTCTCTTATTCTTTTAAAGTTCTTTTTGGCCATTGATTGGAAGCAAGTCTTTATCCTTAATGAATTGGTTTATCCTTGTCCTTTAAGTTCTTTTGGCCATTTGATTGGAAGCAAGTCTTAATCCTTAATGAATTGGTTTCACTTTTTAGGTTCTTTTGGCCATTGATTCGAAGCAAGTCTTAATCCTTAAGGATTTGGTTTCTCACTATTCTTTAAGTTCTTTTGGTCGTTGATTGGAAGCAAGTCTTAATCCTTTACGAATTGGTTTATCCTTGTCCTGTATCTTCTTTTGGCCATTTATTGGAAGCAAGTCTTAATCCATAATGAATTGGTTTCACTTTGTAAGTTAAGTTCTTTTGGCCATTGATTGAAGCAAGTCTTAATCCTTATGAATTGGTTTCATTATTCTTTAAGTTCTTTTGGCCATTGATTGGAAGCAAGTCTTTATCCTTACTGAATTGGTTTATCCTTGTCCTTTAAGTTCTTTTGGCCATTGATTGGAAGCAAGTCTTAATCCATAATGAATTGGTTTCACTTTGTAAGTTATGTTCTTTTGGCCATTGATTGGAAGCAAGTCTTAATCCTTAAGAATTGGTTTCTCATTATTCTTTAAGTTCTTTTGGCCATTGATTGGAAGCAAGTCTTTATCCTTAATGAATTGGTTTATCCTTGTCCTTTAAGTTCTTTTGGCCATTGATTGGAAAGCAAGTCTTAATCCATAATGAATTGGTTTCACTTTGTAAGTTAAGTTCTTTTGGCCATTGATTGGAAGCAAGTCTTAATCCTTAAGGAATTGGTTTCATTATTCTTTAAGTTCTTTTGGCCATTGATTGGAAGCAAGTCTTAATCCTTAAATTGGTTTATCCTTGTCCTTTAAGTTCTTTTGGCCATTGATTGGAAGCAAGACTTAATACATAATGAATTGGTTTCACTTGTAAGTGATGTTCTTTTGGCCATTGATTGGAAGCAAGTCTTAATCCTTAATGAATTGGTTTCATTATTCTTTAAGTTCTTTTGGCCATTGATTGGAAGCAAGTCTTAATCCTTTACTGAATTGGTTTATCCTTGTCCTTTAAGTTCTTTTGGCCATTGATTGGAAGCAAGTCTTAATCCATAATGAATTGGTTTCACTTTGTAAGTTAAGTTCTTTGGCCATTGATTGGAAGCAAGTCTTAATCCTTATGAATTGGTTTCATTGTTCTTAAGTTCTTTTGGCCATTGATTGGAAGCAAGTCTTAATCCTTAATGAATTGGTTTCTCCTTGTCCTTTAAGTTCTTTTGGCCATTGATTGGAAGCAAGTCTTAATCCTTATGAATTGGTTTCTCATTGTCCTTAAGTTCTTTGGCCATTGATTGGAAGCAAGTCTTAATCCTTAATGAATTGGTTTCTCTTGTTCTTTAAGTTCTTTGGCCATTGATTGGAAGCAAGTCTTAATCCTTATGAATTGGTTTCTCATTGTTCTTAAGTTCTTTTGGCCATTGATTGGAAGCAAGTCTTAATCCTTTATGAATTGGTTTCATCCTTGTCCTTAAGTTCTTTGGCCATTGATTGGAAGCAAGTCTTAATCCATAATGAATTGGTTTCACATTGTAAGTTAAGTTCTTTTGGCCATTGATTGGAAGCAAGTCTTAATCCTTAAGGAATTGGTTTCTCATTATTCTTTAAGTTCTTTTGGCCATTGATTGGAAGCAAGTCTTATCCTTTATGAATTGGTTTATCCTTGTCCTTTAAGTTCTTTGGCCATTGATTGGAAGCAAGTCTTAATCCTTAATGAATTGGTTTCATCTTTGTCCTTTAAGTTCTTTTGGCCATTGATTGAAGCAAGTCTTAATCCTTAAGGAATTGGTTTCTCATTGTTCTTTAAGTTCTTTGGCCATTGATTGGAAGCAAGTCTTAATCCTTAATGAATTGGTTTATCCTTGTCTTTAAGTTCTTTTGGCCATTTGATTGGAAGCAAGACTTAATCCATAATGAATTGGTTTCACTTTGTAAGTTAAGTTCTTTTGGCCATTGATTGGAAGCAAGTCTTAATCCTTAAGGAATTGGTTTCTCATTATTCTTTAAGTTCTTTTGGCCATTGATTGAAGCAAGTCTTAATCCTTAATGAATTGGTTTATCCTTGTCCTTAAGTTCTTTTGGCCATTGATTGGAAGCAAGTCTTAATCCATAATGAATTGGTTTCACTTTGTCTTTATGTTCTTTTGGCCATTGATTGAAGCAAGTCTTAATCCTAAGAATTGGTTTCTCATTATTCTTTAAGTTCTTTTGGCCATTTGATTGGAAGCAAGTCTTTATCCTTAATGAATTGGTTTATCCTTGACCTTTAAGTTCTTTTGGAGATTGATTGGAAGCAAGTCTTAATCCATAATGAATTGGTTTCACTTTGTAAGTTATGTTCTTTTGGCCATTGATTGGAAGCAAGTCTTAATCCTTATGAATTGGTTTCTCATTATTCTTAAGTTCTTTTGGCCATTGATTGGAAGCAAGTCTTAATCCTAATGAATTGGTTTATCCTTGTTCTTTAAGTTCTTTTGGCCATTTGATGGAAGCAAGTCTTAATCCTTAATGAATTGGTTTATCCTTGTCCTTTAAGTTCTTTGGCCATTGATTGGAAGCAAGTCTTAATCCTTAATGAATTGGTTTCACTTTGTTCTTTAAGTTCTTTGGCCATTGATTGAAGCAAGTCTTAATCCTTAAGAATTGGTTTCTCATTATTCTTTAAGTTCTTTGGCCATGATTGGAAGCAAGTCTTATCCTTAATGAATTGGTTTCATCCTTGTCCTTAAGTTCTTTTGGCCATTGATTGGAAGCAAGTCTTAATCCATAATGAATTGGTTTCACTTTGTTTAAGTTCTTTTGGCCATTGATTGAAGCAAGTCTTAATCCTAAGGAATTGGTTTCTCATTATTCTTTAAGTTCTTTTGGCCATTGATTGAAGCAAGTCTTAATCCTTTATGAATTGGTTTATCCTTGTCCTTTAAGTTCTTTTGGCCATTGATTGGAAGCAAGTCTTAATCCATAATGAATTGGTTTCACTTGTAAGTTATGTTCTTTTGGCCATTGATTGGAAGCAAGTCTTAATCCTTAAGGAATTGGTTTATCATTGTTCTTAAGTTCTTTTGGCCATTGATTGGAAGCAAGTCTTAATCCATAATGAATTGGTTTTCACTTGTCTTTAAGTTCTTTTGGCCATTGATTGAAGCAAGTCTTAATCCATAATGAATTGGTTTCACTTTGTAAGTTAAGTTCTTTTGGCCATTGATTGAAGCAAGTCTTTATCCTTAATGAATTGGTTTATCATTGTTCTTTAAGTTCTTTTGGCCATTGATTGAAGCAAGTCTTAATCCTTAATGAATTGGTTTCATCTTTGTAAGTTAAGTTCTTTGGCCATTGATTGGAAGCAAGTCTTAATCCTTAATGAATTGGTTTCTCATTATTCTTTAAGTTCTTTTGGCCATTGATTGAAGCAAGTCTTAATCCTTAAGGAATTGGTTTATCCTTGTCCTTTAAGTTCTTTTGGCCATTGATTGGAAGCAAGTCTTAATCCTTAATGAATTGGTTTCACTTTGTAAGTTAAGTTCTTTTGGCCATTGATTGGAAGCAAGTCTTAATCCTTAATGAATTGGTTTCTCTTTATTCTTAAGTTCTTTTTGGCCATTGATTGGAAGCAAGTCTTAATCCTTAATGAATTGGTTTATCCTTGTCCTTTAAGTTCTTTTGGCCATTGATTGGAAGCAAGTCTTAATCCATAATGAATTGGTTTCTCTTTCTTTAAGTTCTTTTTGGCCATTGATTGGAAGCAAGTCTTAATCCTTAATGAATTGGTTTCTCATTGTTCTTAAGTTCTTTGGCCCATTGATTGGAAGCAAGTCTTAATCCTTAATGAATTGGTTTATCCTTGTCCTTTAAGTTCTTTTGGCCATTGATTGGAAGCAAGTCTTAATCCTTAATGAAATTGGTTTCACTTTGTCTTATGTTCTTTTGGCCATTGATTGGAAGCAAGTCTTAATCCTTAATGAATTGGTTTCTCATTGTCCTTAAGTTCTTTTGGCCATTGATTGGAAGCAAGTCTTAATCCTTAATGAATTGGTTTCATCTTTGTCTTTAAGTTCTTTTGGCCATTGATTGGAAGCAAGTCTTAATCCTTAAGGAATTGGTTTCTCTTTGTTCTTTAAGTTCTTTTGGCCACTGATTGAAAGCAAGTCTTATTCCTTAAGGAATTGGTTTCTCATTGTTCTTTAAGTTCATTTGGCCATTGATTGAAGCAAGTCTTAATCCTTAATGAATTGGTTTCATCTTTTGTAAGTTAAGTTCTTTTGGCCATTGATTGGAAGCAAGTCTTAATCCTTATGAATTGGTTTCTCATTATTCTTTTAAGTTCTTTTGGCCATTGATTGGAAGCAAGTCTTAATCCTTAATGAATTGGTTTATCCTTGTCTTTAAATTTTTTTCGCCATTGGTTGGAAGCAAGTCTTAATCCATAATGAATTGGTTTCACTTTGTAAGTTATGTTCTTTTGGCCATTGATTGAAGCAAGTCTTAATCCTTAATGAATTGGTTTCTCATTATTCTTTAAGTTCTTTGGCCATTGATTGGAAGCAAGTCTTAATCCTTAAGGAATTGGTTTATCCTTGTCCTTAAGTTCTTTTGGCCATTGATTGGAAGCAAGACTTAATCCATAATGAATTGGTTTCACTTTGTAAGTTAAGTTATTTTTGATCGTTGATTGGAAGCAAGTCTTAGCCCTTAATAAATTGGTTTCTCATTATTCTTTAAGCTCTTTTGGCTATTGGTTGGAAGCAAGTCTTGATCCTTCAGGAATTGGTTTCATCCTTGTCCTTTAAGTTCTTTTGGCCATTGATTGGAAGCAAGTCTTAATCCTTAATGAATTGGTTTCACTTTGTAAGTTAAGTTCTTTTGGCCATTGATTGGAAGCAAGTCTTAATCCTTAAGGAATTGGTTTCTCATTATTCTTTAAGTTCTTTGGCCATTGATTGGAAGCAAGTCTTAATCCTTAATGAATTGGTTTATCCTTGTTCTTTTAAGTTCTTTTGGCCATTGATTGGAAGCAAGACTTAATCCTAATGAATTGGTTTCATCTTTGTCTTTAAGTTCTTTTGGCCATTGATTGGAAGCAAGTCTTAATCCTTAATGAATTGGTTTCACATTATTCTTTAAGTTCTTTTGGCCATTGATTGGAAGCAAGTCTTAATCCTTAATGAATTGGTTTATCCTTGTTCTTTAAGTTCTTTTGGCCATTGATTGGAAGCAAGTCTTAATCCTTAATGAATTGGTTTCATCCTTGTCCTTTAAGTTCTTTTGGCCATTGATTGGAAGCAAGTCTTAATCCTTAATGAATTGGTTTCACTTTGTAAGTTAAGTTCTTTTGGCCATTGATTGGAAGCAAGTCTTAATCCTAAGGAATTGGTTTCATTATTCTTAAGTTCTTTTGGCCATTGATTGGAAGCAAGTCTTATCCTTAATGAATTGGTTTCATCTTTGTCCTTTAAGTTCTTTTGGCCATTGATTGGAAGCAAGTCTTAATCCATAAGGAATTGGTTTCACTTATGTTTAAGTTCTTTTGGCCATTGATTGGAAGCAAGTCTTAATCCTTAAGGAATTGGTTTCCTTGTTCTTTAAGTTCTTTTGGCCATTGATTGGAAGCAAGTCTTAATCCTTAATGAATTGGTTTCACTTTGTAAGTTAAGTTCTTTTGGCCATTGATTGGAAGCAAGTCTTAATCCTTAATGAATTGGTTTCTCTTTTTCTTTAAGTTCTTTTGGCCATTGAAGCAAGTCTTAATCCTTAAGGAATTGGTTTATCCTTTCTTTAAGTTCTTTTGGCCATTGATTGGAAGCAAGTCTTAATCCATAATGAATTGGTTTCACTTTGTAAGTTATGTTCTTTTGGCCATTGATTGGAAGCAAGTCTTAATCCTTAATGAATTGGTTTCACATTATTCTTTAAGTTCTTTTGGCCATTGATTGGAAGCAAGTCTTAATCCTAAGGAATTGGTTTATCCTTGTTCTTTAAGTTCTTTGGCCATTGATTGGAAGCAAGTCTTAATCCTTAATGAATTGGTTTCATCCTTGTCCTTTAAGTTCTTTTGGCCATTGATTGGAAGCAAGTCTTAATCCTTAATGAATTGGTTTCTCACTTTTTAAGTTCTTTTGGCCATTGATTGGAAGCAAGTCTTAATCCTTAATGAATTGGTTTATCCTTGTTCTTAAGTTCTTTTGGCCATTGATTGGAAGCAAGTCTTAATCCTTAATGAATTGGTTTCACTTTCTAAGTTAAGTTCTTTGGCCATTGATTGGAAGCAAGTCTTTATCCTTTATGAATTGGTTTATCCTTGTCCTTAAGTTCTTTTGGCCATTGATTGGAAGCAAGTCTTAATCCATAATGAATTGGTTTCACTTTGTAAGTTAAGTTCTTTTGGCCATTGATTGGAAGCAAGTCTTAATCCTTATGAATTGGTTTCTCATTATTCTTTAAGTTCTTTTGGCCATTGATTGGAAGCAAGTCTTAATCCTTAATGAATTGGTTTATCCTTGTCCTTAAGTTCTTTTGGCCATTGATTGGAAGCAAGTCTTAATCCATAATGAATTGGTTTCACTTTGTAAGTTATGTTCTTTTGGCCATTGATTGGAAGCAAGTCTTAATCCTTAAGGAATTGGTTTCTCATTATTCTTTAAGTTCTTTTGGCCATTGATTGGAAGCAAGTCTTTATCCTTAATGAATTGGTTTATCCTTGTCCTTTAAGTTCTTTTGGCCATTGATTGGAAGCAAGTCTTAATCCATAATGAATTGGTTTCACTTTGTAAGTTAAGTTCTTTTGGCCATTGATTGGAAGCAAGTCTTAATCCTAAGGAATTGGTTTCTCATTATTCTTTAAGTCCTTTTAGCCATTAATTGGAAGCAAGTCTTAATCCTTAATGAATTGGTTTATCCTTGTCTTTAAGTTCTTTTGGCCATTGATTGGAAGCAAGTCTTAATCCATAATGAATTGGTTTCACTTTGTAAGTTAAGTTCTTTTGGCCATTGATTGGAAGCAAGTCTTAATCCTTAAGGAATTGGTTTCTCATTGTTCTTAAGTTCTTTTGGCCATTGATTGGAAGCAAGTCTTTAATCCTTAATGAATTGGTTTATCCTTGTCCTTTAAGTTCTTTTGGCCATTGATTGGAAGCAAGTCTTAATCCATAATGAATTGGTTTCACTTTGTAAGTTAAGTTCTTTGGCCATTGATTGAAGCAAGTCTTAATCCTTAATGAATTGGTTTCTCATTGTTCTTTAAGTTCTTTTGGCCATTGATTGGAAGCAAGTCTTAATCCTTTATGAATTGGTTTATCTTTGTCCTTTAAGTTCTTTTGGCCATTGATTGGAAGCAAGTCTTAATCCATAATGAATTGGTTTATCACTTTGTAAGTTAAGTTCTTTTGGCCATTGATTGGAAGCAAGTCTTAATCCTTAATGAATTGGTTTCTCATTGTTCTTTAAGTTCTTTTGGCCATTGATTGGAAGCAAGTCTTAATCCTTAATGAATTGGTTTATCCTTGTATCTTTAAGTTCTTTTGGCCATTGATTGGAAGCAAGTCTTAATCCTTAATGAATTGGTTTATCCTTGTCCTTTAAGTTCTTTTGGCCATTGATTGAAGCAAGTCTTAATCCTTAATGAATTGGTTTCACTTTGTAAGTTAAGTTCTTTTGGCCATTGATTGGAAGCAAGTCTTAATCCTTAATGAATGGTGGTTTCATTATTCTTAAGTTCTTTTGGCCATTGATTGGAAGCAAGTCTTAATCCTTAATGAATTGGTTTCATCCTTGTCTTTAAGTTCTTTGGCCATTGATTGAAGCAAGTCTTAATCCTTAATGAATTGGTTTCACTTTAAGTTAAGTTCTTTTGGCCATTGATTGGAAGCAAGTCTTAATCCTTAAGGAATTGGTTTCTCATTATTCTTTAAGTTCTTTTGGCCATTGATTGGAAGCAAGTCTTAATCCTTAATGAATTGGTTTATCCTTGTCCTTTAGTTCTTTTGGCCATTGATTGGAAGCAAGTCTTAATCCATAATGAATTGGTTTCACATTTGTAAGTTAAGTTCTTTTGGCCATTGATTGGAAGCAAGTCTTAATCCTAAGGAATTGGTTTCTCATTATTCTTTAAGTTCTTTTGGCCATTGATTGGAAGCAAGTCTTAATCCTTTATGAATTGGTTTATCCTTTGTCCTTTAAGTTCTTTTGGCCATTGATTGGAAGCAAGTCTTAATCCATAATGAATTGGTTTCACTTGTAAGTTAAGTTCTTTTGGCCATTGATTGGAAGCAAGTCTTAATCCTTATGAATTGGTTTCTCCTATGTCTTTAAGTTCTTTTGGCCATTGATTGGAAGCAAGTCTTAATCCTTAATGAATTGGTTTCATCCTTGTCCTTAAGTTCTTTTGGCCATTGATTGGAAGCAAGTCTTAATCCTTAATGAATTGGTTTCACTTTGTAAGTTAAGTTCTTTGGCCATTGATTGGAAGCAAGTCTTTATCCTTAAGGAATTGGTTTATCATTGTTCTTTAAGTTCTTTTGGCCATTGATTGGAAGCAAGTCTTAATCCATAATGAATTGGTCACTTGTCCTTTAAGTTCTTTTGGCCATTGATTGGAAGCAAGTCTTAATCCTTAATGAATTGGTTTCTCATTATTCTTTAAGTTCTTTGGCCATTGATTGGAAGCAAGTCTTAATCCTTAATGAATTGGTTTATCATTGTCCTTTAAGTTCTTTTGGCCATTGATTGGAAGCAAGTCTTAATCCTTAATGAATTGGTTTCACTTTGTTCTTTAAGTTCTTTTGGCCATTGATTGGAAGCAAGTCTTAATCCTTAATGAATTGGTTTCTCATTGTCCTTAAGTTCTTTTGGCCATTGATTGGAAGCAAGTCTTAATCCTTAATGAATTGGTTTCATCTTTGTCCTTTAAGTTCTTTTGGCCATTGATTGGAAGCAAGTCTTAATCCTTAATGAATTGGTTTCTCATTGTTCTTTAAGTTCTTTTGGCCATTGATTGGAAGCAAGTCTTAATCCTTAATGAATTGGTTTATCCTTGTCCTTAAGTTCTTTTGGCCATTGATTGGAAGCAAGTCTTAATCCATAATGAATTGGTTTCACTTATTCTTTAAGTTCTTTTGGCCATTGATTGGAAGCAAGTCTTAATCCTTAAGGAATTGGTTTCTCATTATTCTTTAAGTTCTTTTGGCCATTGATTGATAGCAAGTCTTTATCCTTAATGAATTGGTTTCATCCTTGTCCTTTAAGTTCTTTTAGCCATTGATTGGAATCAAGTCTTAATCCTTATGCAATTGGTTTGACTTGGTAAGTTATGTTTTTTTGGCCATTGATTGGAAGCAAGTCTTAATCCTTAAGGAATTGGTTTCTCATTATTCTTTAAGTTCTTTTAGCTATTGATTGGAAGCAAGTCGTTATCCTTTACGAATTGGTTTATCCTTGTCTTTAAGTCCTTTTAGCCATTGATTGGAAGCAAGACTTAATCCATAATGAATTGGCTTCACTTTGAAAGTTATGTTCTTTTGGCCATTGATTGGAAGCAAGTCTTAATCCTTAAGGAATTGGTTTCTCATTATTCTTTAAGTGCTTTTGGCCATCGATTGGTAGCAAGTCTTTATCCTTTACGAATTGGTTTATCCTTGTCCTTTAAGTTCTTTTGGGCATTTATTGGAAGCAAGACTTAATCCTTAATGAATTGGTTTCACTTTGTAAGTTCTGTTTTTTGGCCATTGATTGGAAGCAAGTCTTAATCCTTAAGGAATTGGTTTCTCATTATTCTTTAAGTTCTTTTGGCCATTGATTGGTAGCAAGTCTTTATCCTTTATGAATTGGTTTATCCTTGTCCTTAAGTTCTTTTGGCCATTGATTGGAAGCAAGTCTTAATCCATAATGAATTGGTTTCACTTGTAAGTTATGTTCTTTTGGCCATTGATTGGAAGCAAGTCTTAATCCTTAAGGAATTGGTTTCTCATTATTCTTTAAGTTCTTTTGGCTATTGATTGAAGCAAGTCTTAATCCTTAATGAATTGGTTTATCCTTGTTCTTTAAGTTCTTTTGGCCATTGATTGGAAGCAAGTCTTAATCCTTTATGAATTGGTTTATCACTTTTTAAGTTCTTTTTTGGCCATTGATTGGAAGCAAGTCTTAATCCTTAATGAATTGGTTTCTCTTTATTCTTTAAGTTCTTTTGGCCATTGATTGGAAGCAAGTCTTTAATCCTTAAGAATTGGTTTCATCCTTGTCCTTTAAGTTCTTTGGCCATTGATTGGAAGCAAGTCTTAATCCTTAATGAATTGGTTTCATCTTTGTCCTTTAAGTTCTTTTGGCCATTGATTGGAGCAGCAAGTCTTAATCCTTAATGAATTGGTTTCACTTTGTAAGTTCTTTTGGCCATTGATTGGAAGCAAGTCTTAATCCTTAAGAATTGGTTTCTCATTGTTCTTTAAGTTCTTTTGGCCATTGATTGGAAGCAAGTCTTAATCCTTAATGAATTGGTTTCATCCTTGTCCTTAAGTTCTTTTGGCCACTGATTGGAAGCATGTCTTAATACTTAAGGAATTGGTTTCTCTTTATTCTTTAAGTTCTTTTGGCCATTGATTGGAAGCAAGTCTTAATACTTAAGGAATTGGTTTCTCTTTATTCTTTATGTTCTTTTGGCCATTGATTGGAAGCAAGACTTAATCCTTAATGAATTGGTTTATCCTTGTCTTTAAGTTCTTTTGGCCATTGATTGGAAGCAAGTCTTAATCCTTAATGAATTGGTTTCTCATTATTCTTTATGTACTTTTGGCCAGAGATTGGAAGCAAGTCTAAATACTTAAGGAATTGGTTTCTCATTATTCTTTAAGTTCTTTTGGCCATTGATTGGAAGTAAGTCTTAATCCATAATGAATTGGTTTATCCTGTCCTTAAGTTCTTTTGGCCATTGATTGGAAGCAAGTCTTAATCCTTAATGAATTGGTTTCTCATTTGTAAGTTTAAGTTCTTTTGGCCATTGATTGGAAGCAAGTCTTAATCCTTAATGAATTGGTTTCATTATTCTTTAAGTTCTTTTGGCCATTGATTGGAAGCAAGTCTTAATCCTTAATGAATTGGTTTCATCTTTGTCCTTTAAGTTCTTTTGGCCATTGATTGGAAGCAAGTCTTAATCCTTAATGAATTGGTTTCTCATTATTCTTTAAGTTCTTTGGCCATTGATTGAAGCAAGTCTTTATCCTTAATGAATTGGTTTATCCTTGTCCTTTAAGTTCTTTTGGCCATTGATTGGAAGCAAGTCTTAATCCTTAATGAATTGGTTTCACTCCTAAGTTAAGTTCTTTTGGCCATTGATTGGAAGCAAGTCTTAATCCTTAATGAATTGGTTTCCTTGTCTTTAAGTTCTTTTGGCCATTGATTGGAAGCAAGTCTTAATCCTTAATGAATTGGTTTCATCTTTGTAAGTTAAGTTCTTTTGGAGATTGATTGGAAACAAGTCTGAATCCTTAAGGAATTGGTTTCACTTTGTTCTTTAAGTTCTTTTGGCCATTGATTGAAAGCATGTCTTATTCCATAAGGAATTGGTTTCTCCTTGTCCTTTAAGTTCTTTTGGCCATTTATTGGAAGCAAGTCTTAATCCATAATGAATTGGTTTCACTTGTAAGTTTATGTTCTTTTGGCCATTGATTGGAAGCAAGTCTTAATCCTTAAGGAATTGGTTTCACATTATTCTTTAAGTTCTTTTGGCCATTGATTGGAAGCAAGTCTTTATCCTTTAGGAATTGGTTTATCCTTGTCCTTTAAGTTCTTTTGGCCATTGATTGGAAGCAAGTCTTAATCCATAATGAATTGGTTTCACTTTGTAAGTTCTTTCTTTTGGCCATTGATTGGAAGCAAGTCTTAATCCTTAAGGAATTGGTTTCTCATTATTCTTTAAGTTCTTTTGGCCATTCATTGGAAGCAAGTCTTTATCCTTTATGAATTGGTTTATCCTTGTCTTTGAAGTTCTTTTGGCCATCGATTGGAAGCAAGACTTAATACATAATGAATTGGTTTCACTTTGTAAGTTATGTTCTTTTGGCCATTGATTGGAAGCAAGTCTTAATCCTTAAGGAATTGGTTTCTCATTATTCTTTAAGTTCTTTTGGCCATTGATTGGAAGCAAGTCTTAATCCTTACGGAATTGGTTTATCCTTGTCCTTTAAGTTCTTTTGGCCATTGATTGGAAGCAAGACTTAATCCATAATGAATTGGTTTCACTTTGTAAGTTATGTTCTTTTGGCCATTGATTGGAAGCAAGTCTTAATCCTTAAGAATTGTTTTCTCATTATTCTTTAAGTTCTTTTGGCCATTGATTGCAAGCAAGTCTTTATCCTTTACGAATTCGTTTATCCTTGTCCTTTAAGTTCTTTTGGCCATTGATTGGAAGCAAGACTTAATCCATAATGAATTGGTTTCACTTTGTAAGTTATGTTCTTTTGGCCATTGATTGGAAGCAAGTCTTAAGAACTAAGGAATTGGTTTCTCATTATTCTTTAAGATCTTTTGGCCATTGATTGGAAGCAAGTCTTAATCCTAATGCAATTGGTTTATCCTTGTTCTTTAAGTTCTTTTGGCCATTGATTGGAAGCAAGACTTAATCCATAATGAATTGGTTTCACCTTGTTTAAGTTCTTTTGGCCATTGATTGGAAGCAAGCCTTAATCCTTAAGGAATTGGTTTCTCTTTATTCTTTAAGTTCTTTTGGCCACTGATTGGAAGCAACTCTTAATCCGTATGCAACTGGTTTCTCTTTATTCTTTAAGTTCTTTTGGCCATTGATTGGAAGCAAGTCTTAATCCTTAAGGATTTGGTTTCATCCTTGTCCTTAAGTTCTTTTGGCCATTGATTGGAAGCAAGTCTTAATCCATAATGAATTGGTTTCACTTTGTAAGTTATGTTCTTTTGGCCATTGATTGAAGCAAGTCTTAATCCTTAAGGAATTGGTTTCTCATTATTCTTTAAGTTCTTTTGGCCATTGATTGAAGAAGCAAGTCTTTATCCTTAATGAATTGGTTTATCCTTGTCGTTTAAGTTCTTTTGGCCATTGATTGGAAGTAAGACTTGATCCGTAATGAATTGGTTTCACTTTGTAAGTTATGTTCTTTTGGCCATTGATTGGAAGCAAGTCTTAATCCTTAAGGAATTGGTTTATCCTTATCCTTTAAGTTCTTTTGGCCATTGATTGGAAGCAAGTCTTTATCCTTAATGAATTGGTTTATCCTTGTCCTTTAAGTTCTTTTAGCCATTGATTGGAAGCAAGTCTTAATCCATAATGAATTGGTTTCACTTTGTAAGTTATGTTCTTTTGGCCATTGATTGGAAGCAAGTCTTAATCCTTAAGGAATTGGATTATCCTTATTCTTTAAGTCTTTTGGCCATTGATTGGAAGCAAGTCTTAATCCATAATGAATTGGTTTCATCTTTGTCCTTAAGTTCTTTTGGCCATTGATTGGAAGCAAGTCTTAATCCTTAATGAATTGGTTTCTCATTATTCTTTAAGTTCTTTTGGCCATTGATTGGAAGCAAGTCTTAATCCTTAAGGAATTGGTTTCTCATTATTCTTTAAGTTCTTTTGGCCATTGGTTGGAAGCAAGTCTTTAATCCTTAATGAATTGGTTTATCCTTGTCCTTTAAGTTCTTTTGGCCATTGATTGGAAGCAAGTCTTAATCCATAATGAATTGGTTTCACTTTGTAAGTTTAAGTTCT
This sequence comes from Pterocarpus santalinus, assembly GCA_031439595.1. Classification (NCBI taxonomy): domain Eukaryota; kingdom Viridiplantae; phylum Streptophyta; class Magnoliopsida; order Fabales; family Fabaceae; genus Pterocarpus; species Pterocarpus santalinus. Next base: position 954,173 of record JAVHNO010000270.1, on the reverse strand, counting down.
TTTGGCCATTGATTGGAAGCAAGTCTTAATCCTTAAGAATTGGTTTCTCATTATTCTTTAAGTTCTTTTGGCCATTGATTGGAAGCAAGTCTTAATCCTTAATGAATTGGTTTCTCCTTTTCTTTTATGTTCTTTTGGCCATTGATTGGAAGCAAGTCTTATCCATAATGAATTGGTTTCTCATTGTTCTTTAAGTTCTTTTGGCCATTGATTGGAAGCAAGTCTTAATCCTTAATGAATTGGTTTCATCTTTTCTTTAAGTTCTTTTGGCCATTGATTGGAAGCAAGTCTTAATCCTTAATGAATTGGTTTCTCATTGTTCTTAAGTTCTTTGGCCATTGATTGGAAGCAAGTCTTAATCCTTAATGAATTGGTTTCTCATTGTTCTTAAGTTCTTTTGGCCATTGATTGGAAGCAAGTCTTAATCCTTAATGAATTGGTTTCATCTTGTCCTTTAAGTTCTTTTGGCCATTGATTGGAAGCAAGTCTTAATCCTTAATGAATTGGTTTCTCTTTGTCTTTAAGTTCTTTTGGCCATTGATTGGAAGCAAGTCTTAATCCTTAATGAATTGGTTTCATCATTGTCCTTTAAGTTCTTTTGGCCATTGATTGGAAGCAAGTCTTAATCCTTAATGAATTGGTTTCACTTTGTAAGTTAAGTTCTTTTGGCCATTGATTGGAAGCAAGTCTTAATCCTTAATGAATTGGTTTCTCATTATTCTTTAAGTTCTTTTGGCCATTGATTGGAAGCAAGTCTTAATCCTTAATGAATTGGTTTATCCTTGTGCTTTAAGTTCTTTTGGCCATTTATTGGAAGCAAGACTTAATCCATAATGAATTGGTTTCACTTTGTAAGTTATGTTCTTTTGGCCATTGATTGGAAGCAAGTCTTAATCCTTAAGGAATTGGTTTCTCATTATTCTTTAAGTTCTTTTGGCCATTCATTGGAAGGAAGTCTTTATCCTTTACGAATTGGTTTATCCTTGTCCTTTAAGTTCTTTTGGCCATTTATTGGAAGCAAGTCTTAATCCTTAATGAATTGGTTTCATCTTTGTTCTTTAAGTTCTTTTGGCCATTGATTGGAAGCAAGTCTTAATCCTTAATGAATTGGTTTCTCATTGTTCTTTAAGTTCTTTTGGCCATTGATTGGAAGCAAGTCTTAATCCTTAATGAATTGGTTTATCCTTGTCCTTTAAGTTCTTTTGGCCATTTATTGGAAGTAAGACTTAATCCATAATGAATTGGCTTCACTTTGTAAGTTAAGCTCTTTTGGCCATGGATTGGAAGTAAGTCTTTATCCTAAAGGAATTGGTTTCTTATTATTCTTTAAGTTCTTTTGGCCATTGATTGGAAGCAAGTCTTAATCCTTAATGAATTGGTTTCTCATTGTTCTTTAAGTTCTTTTGGCCATTGATTGGAAGCAAGTCTTAATCCTTAATGAATTGGTTTATCCATGTCCTTTAAGTTCTTTTGGCCATTGATTGGAAGCAAGTCTTAATCCATAATGAATTGGTTTCACTTTGCAAGTTATGTTCTTTTGGCCATTGATTGGAAGCAAGTCTTAATCCTAAAGGAATTGGTTTCTTATTATTCTTTAAGTTCTTTTGGCCATTGATTGGAAGCAAGTCTTTATCCTTTATGAATTGGTTTATCCTTGTCCTTTAAGTTCTTTTGGCCATTTGTTGGAAGCAAGACTTAATCCATAATGAATTGGTTTCACTTTGTAAGTTATGTTCTTTTGGCCATTGATTGGAAGCAAGTCTTAATCCTTAAGGAATTGGTTTCTCATTATTCTTTAAGTTCTTTTGGCCATTCATTGGAAGCAAGTCTTTATCCTTTATGAATTGGTTTATCCTTGCCCTTTAAGTTCTTTTGGCCATTGATTGGAAGCAAGACTTAATCCATAATGAATTGGTTTCACTTTGTAAGTTATGTTCTTTTGGCCATTGATTGGAAGCAAGTCTTAATCCTTAAGGAATTGGTTTCTCATTATTCTTTAAGTTCTTTTGGCCATTGATTAGAAGCAAGTCTTTATCCTTTTCGAATTGGTTTATCCTTGTCTTTAAGTTCTTTTGGCCATTGATTGGATGCAAGACTTAATCCATAATGAATTGGTTTCACTTTGTAAGTTATGTTCTTTTGGCCATTGATTGGAAGCAAGTCTTAATCCTTAAGGAATTGGTTTCTCATTATTCTTTAAGTTCTTTTGGCCATTCATTGGAAGCAAGTCTTTATCCTTTACGAATTGGTTTATCCTTGTCCTTTAAGCTCTTTTCGCCATTGATTGGAAGCAAGACTTAATCCATAATGAATTGCTTTCACGTTGTAAGTTATGTTCTTTTGGCCAATGATTGGAAGCAAGTCTTAATCCTGAAGGTATTGGTTTCTCATTATTCTTTAAGTTCTTTTGGCCAATCATTGGAAGCGAATCTTTATCCTTTACGAATTGGTTTATCCTTGTCCTTTAAGCTCTTTTGGCCATTGATTGGAAGCAAGACTTAATCCATAATGAATTGGTTTCACTTTGTATGTTTTGTTCTTTTGGCCATTGATTGGAAGCAAGTCTTAATCCTTAAGGAATTGGTTTCTCAATATTCTTTAAGTTCTTTTGGCCATTCATTGGAAGCAAGTCTTTATCCTTTACGAATTGGTTTATCCTTGTCCTTTAAGTTCTTTTGGCCATTGATTGGAAGCAAGACTTAATCCATAATGAATTGGTTTCATTTTGTAAGTTATGTTCTTTTGGCCATTGATTGGAAGCAAGTCTTAATCCTTAAGGAATTGGTTTCTCCTTATTCTTTAAGTTCTTTTGGCCATTGATTGGAAGCAACTCTTTATCCTTGATGAATTGGTTTATCCTTGTCCTTTAAGTTCTTTTGGCCATTGATTGGAAGCAAGACTTAATCCATAATGAATTGGTTTCACTTTGTAAGTTATGTTCTTTTGGCCATTGATTGGAAGCAAGTCTTAATCCTTAAGGAATTGGTTTATTATTATTCTTTAAGTTCTTTTGGCCATAAATTGGAACAAGTCTTAATCCTTTACGAATTGGTTTATCCTTGTCCTTTAAGTTCTTTTGGCCATTAATTGGAAGCAAGACTTAATCCATAATGAATTGGTTTCACTTTGTAAGTTATGTTCTTTTGGCCATTGATTGGAAGCAAGTCTTAATCCTTAAGGAATTGGTTTCTCATTATTCTTTAAGTTCTTTTGGCCATTGATTGGAAGCAAGTCTTAATCCTTAAGGAACTGGTTTCTCCTTATTCTTTAAGTTCTTTTGGCCATTGATTGGAAGCAAGTCTTAATCCATAATGAATTGGTTTCACCTTGTTTTTAAGTTCTTTTGGCCATTGATTGGAAGCAAGTCTTAATGCTTAAAGAATTGGTTTCACTTTATTCTTTAAGTTCTTTTGGCCATTGATCGGAAGCAAGTTTTTATCCTTTACGAATTATTTTCTCATTATTCTTTAAGTTCTTTTGGCCATTGATTGCAAGCAAGTCTTAATCCATAATGAATTGGTTTCATCCTTGTAAGTTAAGTTCTTTTGGACTTTCATTGTAAGCACGCCTTAATCCGTAATGAATTGGTTTCTCTTTTTTCTTTAAGATCTTTTGGCCATTGATTGGAAGCAAGTCTTAATCCTTAAGGAATTGGTTTATCTTTAATCTGTAAATTCTTTTGGCCATTGATTCGAAGCAAGACTTAATCCAAAATGAATTGGCTTCACTTTGCAAGTTATGTTCTTTTGGCCATTGATTGGAAGCAAGTCTTAATCCTTAAGGAACTGGTTTCTCTTTATTCTTTAAGTTCTTTTGGCCATTGATTGGAAGCAAGTCTTTATCCTTAATGAATTGGTTTATCATTATTCTTTAAGTTCTTTTGGCCATTGATTGGAAGCAAGTCTTAATCCATAATGAATTGGTTTCATCCTTGTAAGTTATGTTCTTTTGGCCATTGATTGGAAGCAAGTCTTAATCCATAATGAATTGGTTTCACTTTGTTCTTTAAGTTCTTTTGGCCATTGATTGGAAGCAAGTCTTTAATCCTTAATGAATTGGTTTCTCCTTGTTCTTTAAGTTCTTTTGGCCATTGATTGGAAGCAAGTCTTAATCCTTAATGAATTGGTTTCATCCTTGTAAGTTATGTTCTTTTGGCCATTGATTGGAAGCAAGTCTGAATCCTTAAGGAATTGGTTTCTCATTATTCTTTAAGTTCTTTTGGCCACTGATTAGAAGCAAGTCTTAATCCTTAAGGAATTGGTTTCTCCTTGTCCTTTAAGTTCTTTTGGCCATTGATTGGAAGCAAGACTTAATCCTTAATGAATTGGTTTCGCTTTGTCCTTTAAGTTCTTTTGGCCATTGATTGGAATCATGTCTTAATCCTTAATGAATTGGTTTCTCATTGTTCTTTAAGTTCTTTTGGCCATTGATTGGAAGCAACTCTTAATCCTAAAGGAATTGGTTTATCCTTGTCCTTTAAGTTCTTTTGGCCATTGATTGGAAGCAAGACTTAATCCATAATGAATTGGTTTCACTTTGTAAGTTATGTTCTTTTGGCCATTGATTGGAAGCAAGTCTTAATCCTTAATGAATTGGTTTTGCTTTATCTTTTAAGTTCTTTTGGCCATTGATTGGAAGCAAGTCTTAATCCTTAACGAATTGGTTTATCCTTGCCCTTTAAGTTCTTTGGGCCATTGATTGGAAGCAAGTCTTAATCCTTAAGGAATTGGTTTCACTTTGTAAGTTATGTTCTTTTGGCCATTGATTGGAAGCAAGTCTTAATCCTTAACGAATTGGTTTCTCATTATTCTTTAAGTTCTTTTGGCCATTGATTGAAAGCAAGTCTTAATCCTTAAGGAATTGGTTTATCCTTGTTCTTTAAGTTCTTTTTGGCCATTGATTGGAAGCAAGTCTTATTCCTTAAGGAATTGGTTTCTCTTTGTTCTTTATGTTCTTTTGGCCATTGATTGGAAGCAAGTCTTAATCCTTAAGGAATTGGTTTCTCATTATTCTTTAAGTTCTTTGGGCCATTGATTGGAAGCAAGTCTTTATCCTTTACGAATTGGTTTATCCTTGCCCTTTAAGTTCTTTTGGCCATTGATTGGAAGCAAGAGTTAATCCATAATGAATTGGTTTCACTTTGTAAGTTATGTTCTTTTGGCCATTGATTGGAAGCAAGTCTTAATCCTTAAGGAATTGGTTTCTCATTGTAAGTTAAGTTCTTTTGGCCATTGATTGGAAGCAAGTCTTAATCCTTAAGGAATTGGTTTATCCTTGTCCTTTAAGTTCTTTTGGCCATTTCTTGGAAGCAAGTCTTAATTCTTTACAAATTGGTTTATCCTTGTCCTTCAAGTTCTTTTGGCCATTTATTGGAAGCAAGACTTAATCCTTAAGGAATTGGTTTCTCATTATTGGAAGCAAGGCTTATTCTTTAAGTTATGTTCTTTTGGCCATTGATTGGAAGCAAGTCTTAATCCTTAAGGAATTGGTTTCTCATTATTCTTTAAGTTCTTTGAGCCATTGATTGGAAGCAAGAGTTAATCCATAATGAATTGGTTTCACGTTGTAAGTTATTTTCTTTTGGCCATTAATTGGAAGCAAGTCATAATCCTTAAGGAATTGGCTTCTCATTATTCTTTAAGTTCTTTTGGCCATTCATTGGAAGCAAGTCTTTATCCTTAAGAATTGGTTTATCCTTGTTCTTTAAGTTCTTTTGGCCATTGATTGGAAGCAAGTCTTTAATCCATAATGAATTCGTTTCAGTTTGTAAGTTACGTTCTTTTGCCCAATGTTTGGAAGCAATTCTTAATCCTAAACGAATTGGTTTCTCATTATTCTTTATGTTCTTTTGGCCATTGATTGGAAGCAAGTCTTAATCCTTAAGGAATTGGTTTCTCATTATTCTTTAAGTTCTTTTGGCCATTGATTGGAAGCAAGTCTTTATCCTTTACGAATTGGTTTCATCTTTGTCCTTTAAGTTCTTTTGGCCATTGATTGAAGCAAGTCTTAATCCTTAATGAATTGGTTTCATCTTTGTTTAAGTTCTTTCTTTGGCCATTGATTGGACGCAAGACTTAATCCATAATGAATTGGTTTCACGTTGTAAGTTATGTTCTTTTGGCCATTGATTGGAAGCAAGTCTTAATCCTTAAGGAATTGGTTTCTCATTATTCTTTAAGTTCTTTTGGCCATTGATTGGAAGCGAATCTTTATCCTTAATGAATTGGTTTATCCTTGTCCTTTAAGTTCTTTTGGCCATTGATTAGAAGCAAGACTTAATCCATAATGAATTGGTTTCACTTTGTAAGTTATGTTCTTTTGGCCATTGATTGGAAGCAAGTCTTAATCCTTAAGGAATTGGTTTCTCATTATTCTTTAAGTTCTTTTGGCCATTGATTGTTAGCAAGTCTTTATCCTTACTGAATTGGTTTATCCTTGTCCTTTAAGTTCTTTTGGCCATTGATTGGAAGCAAGACTTAATCCATAATGAATTGGTTTCACTTTGTAAGTTATGTTCTTTTGGCCATTGATTGGAAGCAAGTCTTAATCCTTAAGGAATTGGTTTCTCATTATTCTTTAAGTTCTTTTGGCCATTGAGTGGAAGCAAGTCTTTATCCTTTACGAATTGGTTTATCCTTGTCCTTTAAGTTCTTTTGGCCATTTATTGGAAGCAAGACTTAATCCATAATGAATTGGTTTCACTTTGTAAGTTATGTTCTTTGGCCATTGATTGGAAGCAAGTCTTAATCCTTAAGGAATTGGTTTCTCATTATTCTTTAAGTTCTTTTGGCCATTGATTGGAAGCAAGTCTTTATCCTTATGCAATTGGTTTATCCTTGTCCTTTAAGTTCTTTTGGCCATTGATTGGAAGCAAGACTTAATCCATAATGAATTGGTTTCACTTTGTAAGTTATGTTCTTTTGGCCATTGATTGGAAGCAAGTCTTAATCCTTAAGGAATTGGTTTCTCATTATTCTTTAAGTTCTTTTCGCCGTTCAATGGAAGCAAGTCTTTATCCTTTACGAATTGGTTTATCCTTGGCCTTTAAGTTCTTTTGGGCATTGATTGGAAGCAAGACTTAATCCATAATGAATTGGTTTCACTTTGTAAGTTATGTTCTTTTGGCCATTGATTGGAAGCAAGTCTTAATCCTTAAGGAATTGGTTTCTCATTATTCTTTAAGTTCTTTTGGCCATTGATTGGAAGCAAGTCTTTATCCTTACTGAATTGGTTTATCCTTGTCCTTTAAGTTCTTTGGCCATTGATTGGAAGCAAGACTTAATCCATAATGAATTGGTTTCACTTTGTAAGTTATGTTCTTTTGGCCATTGATTGGAAGCAAGTCTTAATCCTTAAGGAATTGGTTTCTCATTATTCTTTAAGTTCTTTTGGCCATTGATTGGAAGCAAGTCTTTATCCTTTACTGAATTGGTTTATCCTTGTCCTTTAAGTTCTTTTGGCCATTGATTGGAAGCAAGACTTAATCCATAATGAATTGGTTTCACTTTGTAAGTTATGTTCTTTTGGCCATTGATTGGAAGCAAGTTCTTTTGGCCAATCCTTAAGCAATTGGTTTCTCATTATTCTTTAAGTTCTTTTGGCCATTGATTGGAAGCAAGTCTTTATCCTTTGAATTGGTTTATCCTTGTCCTTTAAGTTCTTTTGGCCATTGATTGGAAGCAAGTCTTAATCCATAATGAATTGGTTTCACTTTGTAAGTTATGTTCTTTTGGCCATTGATTGGAAGCAAGTCTTAATCCTTAAGGAATTGGTTTCTCGTTATTCTTTAAGTTCTTTTGGCCATTGATTGGAAGCAAGTCTTAACCCTTAAGAATTGGTTTATCCTTGTCCTTAAGTTCTTTTGCCCATTGATTGGAAGCAAGTCTTAATCCTTAATGAATTGGTTTCACTTTGTAAGTTAAGTTCTTTTGGCCATTGATTGGAAGCAAGTCTTAATCCTTAATGAATTGGTTTCTCATTATTCTTAAGTTCTTTTGGCCATTGATTGGAAGCAAGTCTTCACCCTTTAGGAATTGGTATATCCTTGTCCTTTAACTTCTTTCGGCCATTGACTGGTAGCACGTCTTTAGCCTTAAGGAATTGGTTTCACTTTGTTCTTTAAGTTCTTTTGGCCATTGATTGGAAGCAAGTCTTAATCCTTAATGAATTGGTTTCTTTTAAGTTAAGTTCTTTTGGCCATTGATTGGAAGCAAGTCTTAATCCTTAAGGAATTGGTTTATCCTTGTTCTTTAAGTTCTTTTGGCCATTGATTGGAATCAAGTCTTAATCATTAAGGAATTGGTTTATCCTTGTCCTTTAAGTTCTTTTGGCCATTTATTGGAAGCAAGACTTAATCCATAACGAATTGGTTTCACTTTGTAAGTTATGTTCTTTTGCCCATCGATTGGAAGCAAGTCTTAATCCTTAAGGAATTGGTTTCTCATTATTCTTTAAGTTCTTTTGGACATTGGTGGGAAGCAAGTTTTTATCCTTTACAAATTGGTTTATCCTTGCCCGTTAAGTTCCTTTGGCCATTGATTGGAAGCAAGTCTTAATACATAATGAATTGGTTTCACTTTGTAAGTTATGTTCTTTTGGCCATTGATTGGAAGCAAGTCTTAATCCTTAAGGAATTGGTTTCTCATTATTCCTTAAGTTCTTCTGGCCATTGATTGGAATCAAGTCTTAATCCTTAAGGAATTGGTTTCATCCTTGTCCTTTAAGTTCTTTTGGCCATTGATTGGAAGCAAGTCTTAATCCATAATGAATTGGTTTCACTTTGTAAGTTATGTTCTTTTTGCCATTGATTGGAAGCAATACTTTATCCTTTACGAATTGGTTTATCCTTGTTCTTTAAGTTCTTTTGGCATTTGATTGGAAGTAGGGCTTAGTCCATAATGAATTGGTTTATCCTTGTCCTTTAAGTTCTTTTGGCCATTGATTGGAAGCAAGTCTTAATCCTTAAGGCATTGGTTTCTCATTATTCTTTAAGTTTTTTTGGCCATTGATTGGAAGCAAGTCTTAATGCTTAAGGAATTGGTTTCTCATTATTCTTTAAGTTCTTGTGGCCATTCATTGGAAGCAAGTCTTAATCCTAATGAATTGGTTTCTCCTTGTCCTTTAAGTTCTTTTGGCCATTGATTGGAAGCAAGTCTTAATCCTTAATGAATTGGTTTATCCTTGTCCTTTAAGTTCTTTTGGCCATTGATTGGAAGCAAGTCTTTATCCTTTAGGAATTGGTTTATCCTTGTCCTTTAAGTTCTTTTGGCCATTGATTGGAAGCAAGTCTTAATCCTTAAGGAATTGGTTTCTCATTATTCTTTAAGTTCTTTTGGCCATTGATTGGAAGTAAGTCTTAGTTCATAATGAATTGGTTTCTCTTTGTCCTTAAGTTCTTTTGGCCATTGATTGGAAGCAAGTCTTAATCCATAATGAATTGGTTTCACTTTGTAAGTTATGTTCTTTTGGCCATTGATTGGAAGCAAGTCTTAATCCTTAAGGAATTGGTTTCTCATTATTCTTTAAGTTCTTCTGGCCATTGATTGGAAGCAAGTCTTTGTCCTTTACGAATTGGTTTATCCTTGTCCTTTAAGTTCTTTTGGCCATTGATTGGAAGCAAGACTTAATCCATAATGAATTGGTTTCACTTTGTAAGTTATGTTCTTTTGGCCATTGATTGGAAGCAAGTCTTAATCCTTAAGGAATTGGTTTCTCATTATTCTTTAAGTTCTTTTGGCCATTGATTGGAAGCAAGTCTTTATCCTTAATGAATTGGTTTATCCTTGTCCTTTAAGTTCTTTTGGCCATTGATTGGAAGCAAGACTTAATCCATAATGAATTGGTTTCACTTTGTAAGTTATGTTCTTTTGGCCATTGATTGGAAGCAAGTCTTAATCCTGAAGGAATTGGTTTCTCATTATTCTTTAAGTTCTTTTGGCCATTGATTGGAAGCAAGTCTTGATCCTTAAGGAATTGGTTTATCCTTGTCCTTTAAGTTCTTTTGGCCATTTATTGGAAACAAGACTTAATCCATAATGAATTGGTTTCACTTTGTAAGTTATGTTCTTTTGGCCATTGATTGGAAGCAAGTCTTAATCCTTAAGGAATTGGTTTCTCATTATTCTTTAAGTTCTTTTGGCCATTGATTGGAAGCAAGTTTTAATCCTTAATGAATTGGTTTATCCTTGTCCTTTAAGTTCTTTTTGCCATTGATTGGAAGCAAGTGTTAATCCATAATGAATTGGTTTCACTTTGTAAGTTACGTTCTTTTGGCCATTGATTGGAAGCAAGTCTTAATCCTTAAGGAATTGGTTTCTCATTATTCTTTAAGTTCTTTTGGCCATTGATTGGAAGCAAGACTTAATCCATAATGAATTGGTTTATCCTTGTCCTTTAAGTTCTTTTGGCCATTGATTGGAAGCAAGTCTTAATCCATAATGAATTGGTTTCACTTTGTAAGTTAAGTTCTTTTGGCCATTGATTGGAAGAAAGTCTTAATGCTTAAGGAATTGGTTCCACATTATTCTTTAAGTTGTTTTGGCCATTGATTGGAAGCAAGACTTAATCCTTAAGGAATTGGTTTCTCCTTGACCTTTAAGTTCTTTTGGCCATTGTTTGGAAGCAAGTCGTAATCCTTAATGAATTGGTTTCACTTTGTAAGTTAAGTTTTTTTGGCCATTGATTGGAAGCAAGTCTTAATCCTTAAGGAATTGGTTTCTCATTATTCTTTAAGTTCTTTTGGCCATTGATTGGAAGCAAGTCTTTATCCTTTATGAATTGGTTTATCATTGTTCTTTAAGTTCTTTTGGCCATTGATTGGAAGCAAGTCTTAATCCTTAATGAATTGGTTTATCCTTGTCCTTTAAGTTCTTTTGGCCATTGATTGGAAGCAAGTCTTAATCCATAATGAATTGGTTTCTCTTTGTAAGTTATGTTCTTTTGGCCATTGATTGGATGCAATTCTTAATCCTAAAGGAATTGGTTTCTCATTATTCTTTATGTTCTTTTGGTCGTGACTGGAAGCAAGCCTTAATCCTTTAGGAATTGGTTTATCCTTGTCCTTTAAGTTCTTTTGCCATTGATTGGAAGCAAGTCTTAATCCATAATGAATTGGCTTCACTTTGTAAGTTAAGTTCTTTTGGCCGTTGATTGGAAGCAAGTCTTAAATCCTTAAGGAATTGGTTTCTCATTATTCTTTAAGTTCTTTTGGCCATTGATTGAAGCAAGTCTTAATCCTTAATGAATTGGTTTATCCTTGTCCTTTAAGTTCTTTTGGCCATTGATTGGAAGCAAGTCTTAATCCTTAATGAATTGGTTTCACTTATAAGTTATGTTCTTTTGGCCATTGATTGGAAGCAAGTCTTAATCCTTAAGAATTGGTTTCATCCTTGTCCTTTAAGTTCTTTTGGCCATTGATTGGAAGCAAGTCTTAATCCTTAATGAATTGGTTTATCCTTGTCCTTTAAGTTCTTTTGGCCATTGATTGGAAGCAAGTCTTAATCCATAATGAATTGGTTTCACTTGTAAGTTATGTTCTTTTGGCCATTGATTGGAAGCAAGTCTTAATCCTTAATGAATTGGTTTCTCATTGTTCTTTAAGTTCTTTTGGCCATTGATTGGAAGCAAGTCTTAATCCTTAATGAATTGGTTTATCCTTGTTCTTTAAGTTCTTTTGGCCATTGATTGGAAGCAAGTCTTAATCCTTAATGAATTGGTTTCATCTTTGTTCTTAAGTTCTTTTTGGCCATTGATTGGAAGCAAGTCTTAATCCTTAATGAATTGGTTTCTCATTGTTCTTTAAGTTCTTTTGGCCATTGATTGGAAGCAAGTCTTAATCCTAATGAATTGGTTTCTCATTGTTCTTTAAGTTCTTTTGGCCATTGATTGGAAGCAAGTCTTAATCCTTAATGAATTGGTTTCATCCTTGTCCTTTAAGTTCTTTTGGCCACTCATTGGAAGCAAGTCTTAATCCTTAACGAATTGGTTTATCATTATTCTTTAAGTTCTTTTGGCCGTTGATTGGAAGCAAGTCTTAATCCTTAATGAATTGGTTTATCCTTGTCCTTAAGTTCTTTTGGCCATTGATTGGAAGCAAGTCTTAATCCTTAATGAATTGGTTTCATCATTGTTCTTTAAGTTCTTTTGGCCATTGATTGGAAGCAAGTCTTAATCCTTAATGAATTGGTTTCACTTTGTCCTTTAAGTTCTTTTGGCCATTGATTGGAAGCAAGTCTTAATCCTTAATGAATTGGTTTCATCTTTGTTCTTTAAGTTCTTTTGGCCATTGATTGGAAGCAAGTCTTAATCCTTAATGAATTGGTTTCATTATTCTTTAAGTTCTTTTGGCCATTGATTGGAAGCAAGTCTTAATCCTTAATGAATTGGTTTCTCATTGTTCTTTAAGTTCTTTTGGCCATTGATTGGAAGCAAGTCTTAATCCTTAATGAATTGGTTTCATCCTTGTCCTTTAAGTTCTTTTGGCCATTGATTGGAAGCAAGTCTTAATCCTTAATGAATTGGTTTCACTTATGTCTTAAGTTCTTTTGGCCATTGATTGGAAGCAAGTCTTTAATCCTTAATGAATTGGTTTATCCTTGTCCTTTAAGTTCTTTTGGCCATTGATTGGAAGCAAGTCTTAATCCATAATGAATTGGTTTCACTTTGTAAGTTATGTTCTTTTGGCCATTGATTGGAAGCAAGTCTTAATCCTTAATGAATTGGTTTCTCATTATTCTTTAAGTTCTTTTGGCCATTGATTGGAAGCAAGTCTTAATCCTTAATGAATTGGTTTATCCTTGTCCTTTAAGTTCTTTTGGCCATTGATTGGAAGCAAGTCTTAATCCTTAATGAATTGGTTTCACTTTGTAAGTTAAGTTCTTTTGGCCATTGATTGGAAGCAAGTCTTAATCCTTAATGAATTGGTTTCATTATTCTTTAAGTTCTTTTGGCCATTGATTGGAAGCAAGTCTTTATCCTTATGAATTGGTTTATCCTTGTCCTTTAAGTTCTTTTGGCCATTGATTGGAAGCAAGTCTTAATCCTTAATGAATTGGTTTCACTTTGTAAGTTAAGTTCTTTTGGCCATTGATTGAAGCAAGTCTTAATCCTTAATGAATTGGTTTCTCTTTGTTCTTTAAGTTCTTTTGGCCATTGATTGGAAGCAAGTCTTAATCCTTAATGAATTGGTTTCTCCTTGTCCTTTAAGTTCTTTTGGCCATTGATTGGAAGCAAGTCTTAATCCATAATGAATTGGTTTCATCTTTGCAAGTTACGTTCTTTTGGCCATTGATTGGAAGCAAGTCTTAATCCTTAAGGAATTGGTTTCTCATTATTCTTTAAGTTCTTTTGGCCATTGATTGGAAGCAAGTCTTAATCCTTTACGAATTGGCTTATCCTTGTCCTTTAAGTTCTTTTGGCTATTGATTGGAAGCAAGACTTAATCCATAATGAATTGGTTTCACTTTGTAAGTTCTGTTCTTTTGGCCATTGATTGGAAGCAAGTCTTAATCCTTAAGGAATTGATTTCTCATTATTCTTTAAGTTCTTTTGGCCATTGATTGGTGGCAAATCTTAATCCTTTATGAATTAGTTTATCCTTGTCCTTTAAGTTCTTTGGGCCATTGATCGCAAGCAAGACTTAATCCAGAATGAATTGGTTTCACTTTGTAAGTTATGTTCTTTTGGCCATTGATTGGAAGCAAGTCTTAATCCTTAAGGAATTGGTTTCTCATTATTCTTTAAGTTCTTTTGGCCATTGATTGGAAGCAAGTCTTCATCCTTTACGAATTGGTTTATCCTTGTCCTTTAAGTTCTTTTGGCCATTGATTGGAAGCAAGGCTTAATACATAATGAATTGGTTTCACTTTGTTCTTTGAGTTCTTTTAGCCATTGATTGATTGAAGCAAGTCTTAATCCTTAAGAATTGGTTTCTCATTATTCTTTAGTTCTTTTGGCCATTGATTGAAGCAAGTCTTAATCCTTAATGAATTGGTTTATCTTTGTAAGTTAAGTTCTTTTGGCCATTGATTGGAAGCAAGTCTTAATCCATAATGAATTGGTTTCATTTTCTTAAGTTCTTTTGGCCATTGATTGGAAGCAAGTCTTAATCCTTAAGAATTGGTTTCATCCTTGTTCTTTAAGTTCTTTTTCGCCATTGAGTGGAAGCAAGAGTTAATCCATAATCAATTGGTTTCACTTTGTAAGTTATGTTCTGTTGGCCATTGAATGGAAGCAAGTCTTAATCCTTAAGGAATTGGTTTCTCATTATTCTTTAAGTTCTTTTGGCCATTGATTGGAAGCAAGTCTTTATCCTTTATGAATTGGTTTATCCTTGTCCTTTAAGTTCTTTTGGCCATTTATTGGAAGCAAGACTTAATCCTTAAGGAATTGGTTTCACTTTGTAAGTTATGTTCTTTTGCCCATTGATTGGAAGCAAGTCTTAATCCTTAAGGAATTGGTTTCTCATTATTCTTTAAGTTCTTTTGGCCGTTGATTGGAAGCAAGTCTTTATCCTTTACGAATTGGTTTATCCTTGTCCTTTAAGTTCTTTTGGCCATTTATTGGAAGCAAGACTTAATCCATAATGAATTGGTTTCACTTTGTGTTCTTTTGGCCATTGATTGGAGGCAAGTCTTAATCCTTAAGGAATTGGCTTCTCATTATTCTTTAAGTTCTTTTGACCAGTGATTGGAAGCAAGTCTTTATCCTATATGAATTAGTTTATCCTTGTCTTTTAAGTTCTTTTGGCCATTTGTTGGAAGCAAGACTTAATCCATAATGAATTGGTTTCACTTTGTAAGTTATGTTCTTTTGGCCATTGATTGGAAGCAAGTCTTAATCCTTAAGGAATTGGTTTCTCATTATTCTTTAAGTTCTTTTGGCCATTGATTGGAATCAAGTCTTTATCCTTAATGAATTGGTTTCTCCTTGTCCTTAAGTTCTTTTGGCCCATGATTGGAAGCAAGTCGTAACCCATAATGAATTGGTTTCACTTTGTAAGTTATGTTCTTTTGGCCATTGATTGGAAGCAAGTCTTAATCCTTAAGGAATTGGTTTCTCCTTATTCTTTAAGTTCTTTTGGCCATTGATTGGAATCAAGTCTTAATCCTTCAGGAATTGGTTTCTCCTTATTCTTTAAGTTCTTTTGGCCATTAATTGGAAGCAAGACTTAATCCATAATGAATTGGTTTCACTTTGTAAGTTATGTTCTTTTGGCCATTGATTGGAAGCAAGTCTTAATCCTTAAGGAATTGGTTTCTCATTATTCTTTAAGTTCTTTTGGCCATTGATTGAAGCAAGTCTTATCCTTAATGAATTGGTTTCACCTTGTCCTTAAGTTCTTTTGGCCATTGATTGGAAGCAAGTCTTAATCCATAATGAATTGGTTTCACTTTGTAAGTTATGTTCTTTTGGCCATTGATTGAAGCAAGTCTTAATCCTTAAGGAATTGGTTTCTCATTATTCTTTAAGTTCTTTTGGCCATTGATTGAAGCAAGTCTTTATCCTTAATGAATTGGTTTATCCTTGTCTTTTAAGTTCTTTTGCCCATTGATTGGAAGCATGACTTAATCCATAATGAATTGCTTTCACTTTGTAAGTTATGTTCTTTTGGCCATTGATTGGAAGCAAGTCTTAATCCTTAAGGAAATTGTTTCTCATTATTCTTTAAGTTCTTTTGGCCATTCATTGGAAGCAAGTCTTTATCCTTATAAATTGGTTTATCCTTGTCCTTAAGTTCTTTTGGCTATTGATTGGAAGCAAGACTTAATCCATAATGAATTGGTTTCACTTTGTCCTGTAAGTTCTTTTTGCCATTGATTGGAATCAACTCTTAATCCTAAGAATTGGTTTCTCATTATTCTTTAAGTTCTTTTGGCCATTGATTGGAAGCAAGTCTTAATCCTTTAAATTGGTTTATCCTTGTCCTTTAAGTTCTTTTGGCCATTGATTGGAAGCAAGGTTTAATCCATAATGAATTGGTTTCGCTTTGTAAGTTAAGTTCTTTTGATCATTGATTGGAAGCAAGTCTTAAACCTTAAGGAATTGGTTTCTCATTATTCTTTAAGTTCTTTTCGCCATTGATTGGAAGCAAGTCTTTATCCTTAATGAATTGGTTTATCCTTGTCCTTAAGTTCTTTTGGCCATTGATTGGAAGCAAGTCTTAATCCATAATGAATTGGTTTCACTTTGTAAGTTAAGTTCTTTTGGCCATTGATTGGAAGCAAGTCTTAATCCTTAAGGAATTGGTTTCTCATTATTCTTTAAGTTCTTTTCGCCATTGATTGGAAGCAAGTTTTTATCCTTACGAATTGGTTTATCCTTGTCCTTTAAGTTCTTTTGGCCCTTGAATGGAAGCAAGACTTAATCGACAAAGAATTGGTTTCACTTTGTAAGTTATGTTCTTTCGGCCATTGATTGGAAGCAAGTCTTAATCCTTAAGGAATTGGTTTCTCATTATTCTTTAAGTTCTTGTGGCCATTGATTGGAAGCAAGTCTTTATCCTTACTGAATTGGTTTATCCTTGTCCTTAAGTTGGTTTCTTTGGCCATTTAAGTTCTTTTGGCCATTGATTGGAAGCAAGTCTTAATCCTTTACAAT
>JAVHNO010000270.1:878976-937077 GCA_031439595.1 Pterocarpus santalinus | reverse complement strand
CAAGTCTTAATCCTTAATGAATTGGTTTCTCATTTGTCCTTTAAGTTCTTTTGGCCATTGATTGGAAGCAAGTCTTTATCCATTAATGAATTGGTTTATCCTTGTCTTTAAGTTCTTTTGGCCATTGATTGGAAGCAAGTCTTAATCCTTAATGAATTGGTTTCATCTTTGTAAGTTAAGTTCTTTTGGCCATTGATTGGAAGCAAGTCTTAATCCTTATGAATTGGTTTCTCATTATTCTTTAAGTTCTTTTGGCCATTGATTGGAAGCAAGTCTTAATCCTTAATGAATTGGTTTATCCTTGTTCTTTAAGTTCTTTTGGCCATTGATTGGAAGCAAGTCTTAATCCATAATGAATTGGTTTAATCCTTGTCCTTTAATTGGTTCTTTTGGCCATTGATTGGAAGCAAGTCTTAATCCATAATGAATTGGTTTCATCTTTGTAAGTTAAGTTCTTTTGGCCATTGATTGGAAGCAAGTCTTAATCCTTAATGAATTGGTTTCTCCTTGTTCTTTAAGTTCTTTTGGCCATTGATTGGAAGGAAGTCTTACTCGATAATGAATTGGTTTATCTTTGTCCTTTAAGTTCTTTTGGGCATTGATTGGAACCATGTCTTAATCCTTAATGAATTGGTTTCTCATTATTCTTTAAGTTCTTTTAGCCATTGATTGGAAGCAAGTCTTTATCCTTAATGAATTGGTTTATCCTTGTCCTTTAAGTTCTTTTGGCCATTGATTGGAAGCAAGACTTAATCCATAATGAATTGGTTTCACTTTGTAAGTTATGTTCTTTTGGCCATTGATTGGAAGCAAGCCTTAATCCTTAAGGAATTGGTTTCTCATTATTCTTTAAGTTCTTTTGGCCATTGATTAGAAGCAAGTCTTAATCCTTTATGAATTGGTTTATCCTTGTCCTTTAAGTTCTTTTCTTTTGGCCATTGATTGGAAGCAAGTCTTAATCCTTAATGAATTGGTTTCTCATTGTTCTTTAAGTTCTTTTGGCCATTGATTGGAAGCAAGTCTTAATCCTTAATGAATTGGTTTCTCATTATTCTTTAAGTTCTTTTGGCCATTGATTGGAAGCAACTCTTTATCCTTTACGAATTGGTTTATCCTTGTCCTTTAAGTTCTTTTGGCCATTGATTGGAATCATGTCTTAATCCTTAATGAATTGGTTTCCCTTTGTTCTTTAAGTTCTTTTGGCCATTGATTGGAAGCAAGTCTTAATCCTTAAGAAATTGGTTTCTCAATGTTCTTTAAGTTCTTTTGGCCATTGATTGGAAGCAAGTCTTTATCCTTACTGAATTGGTTTATCCTTGTCCTTTAAGTTCTTTTGGCCATTGATTGGAAGCAAGTCTTAATCCATAATGAATTGGTTTCACTTTGTAAGTTCTTTTGGCCATTGATTGGAAGCAAGTCTTAATCCTTAAGGAATTGGTTTCTCATTATTCTTTAAGTTCTTTTGGCCATTGATTGGAAGCAAGTCTTTATCCTTTACGAATTGGTTTATCCTTGTCCTTTAAGTTCTTTTGGCCATTGATTGGAAGCAAGTCTTAATCCATAATGAATTGGTTTCACTTTGTTCTTTAAGTTCTTTTGGCCATTGATTGGAAGCAAGTCTTAATCCTTAGGAATTGGTTTCTCATTATTCTTTAAGTTCTTTTGGCCATTGATTGGAAGCAAGTCTTAATCCTTAATGAATTGGTTTATCCTTGTCCTTTAAGTTCTTTTGGCCATTGATTGGAAGCAAGTCTTAATCCATAATGAATTGGTTTCACTTTGTCTTTAAGTTCTTTTGGCCATTGATTGGAAGCAAGTCTTAATCCTTAATGAATTGGTTTCTCATTATTCTTTAAGTTCTTTTGGCCATTGATTGGAAGCAAGTCTTAATCCTTATGAATTGGTTTATCCTTGTCTTTAAGTTCTTTTGGCCATTGATTGGAAGCAAGACTTAATCCTTAATGAATTGGTTTCACTTTGTAAGTTAAGTTCTTTTGGCCATTGATTGGAAGCAAGTCTTAATCCTTAAGGAATTGGTTTCTCATTATTCTTTAAGTTCTTTTGGCCATTGATTGGAAGCAAGTCTTAATCCTTAATGAATTGGTTTATCCTTGTCCTTTAAGTTCTTTTGGCCATTGATTGGAAGCAAGACTTAATCCATAATGAATTGGTTTCACGTTGTAAGATAAGTTCTTTTGGCCATTGATTGGAAGCAAGTCTTAATCCTTAAGGAATTGGTTTCTCATTATTCTTTAAGTTCTTTTGGCCATTGATTGGAAGCAAGTGTTTATCCTTAATGAATTGGTTTATCCTTGTCCTTTAAGTTCTTTTGGCCATTGATTGGAAGCAAGACTTAATCCATAATGAATTGGTTTACTTTGTAAGTTATCTTCTTTTGGCCATTGATTGGAGGCAAGTCTGAATCCTTAAGGAATTGGTTTCTCATTATTCTTTAAGTTCTTTTGGCCATTGATTGGAAGCAAGTCTTTAACCTTAAGGAATTGGTTTCTCATTGTTCTTTAAGTCCTTTTCGCCATTGATTGGAAACAAGTGTTAATCCTTAATGAATTGGTTTCACTTTGTCCTTTAAGTTCTTTTGGCCATTGATTGAAAGCAAGTCTTAATCCATAAGGAATTGGTTTCTCATTATTAAGTTAAGTTCTTTTGGCCATTGATTGGAAGCAAGTCTTAATCCTAATGAATTGGTTTATCATTGTTCTTTAAGTTCTTTTGGCCATTGATTGGAAGCAAGTCTTAATCCATAATGAATTGGTTTTCACTTTGTCCTTTAAGTTCTTTTGGCCATTGATTGGAAGCAAGTCTTAATCCTTATGAATTGGTTTCTCATTATTATTTAAGTTCTTTTGGCCATTGATTGGAAGCAAGTCTTTATCCTTAACGAATTGGTTTATCCTTGCCCTTTAAGTTCTTTTGGCCATTGATTGGAAGCAAGTCTTAATCCTTATGAATTGGTTTTCACTTTGTCCTTTAAGTTCTTTTGGCCATTGATTGGAAGCAAGTCTTAATCCTTATGAATTGGTTTCTCATTGTTCTTTAAGTTCTTTTGGCCATTGATTGGAAGCAAGTCTTAATCCTAATGAATTGGTTTCATCCTTGTCCTTTAAGTTCTTTTGGCCATTGATTGGAAGCAAGTCTTAATCCTTATGAATTGGTTTTCATTGTTCTTTAAGTTCTTTTGGCCATTGATTGGAAGCAAGTCTTAATCCTTAAGAATTGGTTTCTCATTGTCTTTAAGTTCTTTTGGCCATTGATTGGAAGCAAGTCTTAATCCTTAATGAATTGGTTTCATCCTTGTCTTTAAGTTCTTTTGGCCATTGATTGGAAGCAAGTCTTAATCCTTAATGAATTGGTTTTTCATTGTAAGTTAAGTTCTTTTGGCCATTGATTGGAAGCAAGTCTTAATCCTTAAGGAATTGGTTTCTCATTATTCTTTAAGTTCTTTTGGCCATTGATTGGAAGCAAGTCTTTATCCTTAATGAATTGGTTTATCATTTGTCCTTTAAGTTCTTTTGGCCATTGATTGGAAGCAAGACTTAATCCATAATGAATTGGTTTCACTTTGTCCTTTATGTTCTTTTGGCCATTGATTGGAAGCAAGTCTTAATCCTTAAGGAATTGGTTTCTCATTATTCTTTAAGTTCTTTTTGCCATTGATTGGAATCAAGTCTTAATCCTTAAGGAATTGGTTTATCCTTGTCCTTTAAGTTCTTTTGGCCATTGATTGGAAGCAAGACTTAATCCATAATGAATTGGTTTCACTTTGTAAGTTATGTTCTTTTGGCCATTGATTGGAAGCAAGTCTTAATCCTTAAGGAATTGGTTTCTCATTATTCTTTAAGTTCTTTTGGCCATTGATTGGAAGCAAGTCTTAATCCTTAATGAATTGGTTTATCCTTGTCCTTTAAGTTCTTTTGGCCATTGATTGGAAGCAAGACTTAATCCATAATGAATTGGTTTCACTTTGTAAGTTATGTTCTTTTGGCCATTGATTGGATGCAAGTCTTAATCCTTAAGGAATTGGTTTCTAGTTATTCTTTAAGATCTTTTGGCCATTGATTGGAAGCAAGTCTTTATCCTTAATGAATTGGTTTATCCTTGTCCTTTAAGTTCTTTTGGCCATTGATTGGAAGCAAGACTTAATCCATAATGAATTGGTTTCATTTTGTAAGTTATGTTCTTTTGGCCATTGATTGGCAGCAAGTCTTAATCCTTAAGGAATTGGTTTCTCATTATTCTTTAAGTTCTTTTGGCCATTGATTGGAAGCAAGTTTTAATCCTTATGAATTGGTTTATCCTTGTCCTTTAAGTTCTTTTGGCCATTCATTGGAAGCAAGTGTTAATCCATAATGAATTGGTTTCACTTTGTAAGTTAAGTTCTGGTGGCCATTGATTGGAAGCAAGTCTTAATCCATAATGAATTGGTTTTCATTGTTCTTTAAGTTCTTTTGGCCATTGATTGGAAGCAAGTCTTAATCCTTAAGGAATTGGTTTCTCCTTGTCTTTAAGTTCTTTTGGCCATTGATTGGAAGCAAGTCTTAATCCATAATGAATTGGTTTCACTCCTTGTCCTTTAAGTTCCTTTGGCCATTGATTGGAAGCAAGTCTTAATCCTTAAGGAATTGGTTTCTCATTGTTCTTTAAGTTCTTTTGGCCATTGATTGGAAGCAAGTCTTAATCCTTATGAATTGGTTTATCCTTGTCCTTTAAGTTCTTTTGGCCATTGATTGGAAGCAAGTCTTAATCCATCATGAATTGGTTTCACTTTCTAAGTTATGTTCTTTTGGCCATTGATTAGAAGCAAGCCTTAATCCTTAAGGAATTGGTTTCTCATTGTTCTTTAAGTTCTTTTGGCCATTGATTGGAAGCAAGTCTTTATCCTTTAAGAATTGGTTTATCCTTGTCCTTTAAGTTCTTTTGGCCATTGATTGGAAGCAAGACTTAATCCTTAAGGAATTGGCTTCACTTTGTAAGTTATGTTCTTTTGGCCATTTATTGGAAGCAAGTCTTAATCCTTAAGGAATTGGTTTCTTATTATTCTTTAAGTTCTTTTGGCCAATTATTGGAAGCAAGTCTTTATCCTTTACGAATTGGTTTATCCTTGCCCTTTAAGTTCTTTTGGCCATTGATTGGAAGCAAGACTTAATCCATAATGAATTCGTTTCACTTTGAAAGTTATGTTCTTTTCGCCATTGATTGGAAGCAAGTCTTAATCCTTAAGGAATTGGTTTCTCATTATTCTTTAAGTTCTTATGGCCATTGATTGGAAGCAAGTCTTTATCCTTTACGAATTGGTTTATCCTTGTCCTTTAAGTTCTTTCGGCCATTGATTGGAAGCAAGTCTTAATCCATAATGAATTGGCTTCACTTTGTAAGTTATGTTCTTTTGGCCATTGATTGGAAGCAAGTCTTAATCCTTAAGGAATTGGTTTCTCATTATTCTTTAAGTTCTTTTGGCCATTGGTTGGAAGCAAGTCTTTACCCTTAAGGAATTGGTTTATCCTTGCCCTTTAAGTTCTTTTGGCCATTGATTGGAAGCAACACTTAATCCATAATGAATTGGTTTCACTTTGTAAGTTATGTTCTTTTGGCCATTGATTGGAAGCAAGTCTTAATCCTTAAGGAATTGGTTTCTCATTATTCTTTAAGTTCTTATGGCCATTGATTGGAAGCAAGTCTTTATCCTTTACGAATTGGTTTATCCTTGTCCTTTAAGTTCTTTCGGCCATTGATTGGACGCAAGAATTAATCCATAATGAATTGGCTTCACTTTGCAAGTTATGTTCTTTTGGCCACTGAATGGAAGCAAGTCTTAATCCTTAAGGAATTGGTTTCTCATTATTCTTTAAGTTCTTTTGGCCATTGGTGGGAAGCAAGTCTTTATCCTTTGCAAATTGGTTTATCCTTGTCCTTTAAGATCTTTTGGCCATTGATTGGAAGCAACACTTAATCCATAATGAATTGGCTTCACTTTGTAAGTTATGTTCTTTTGGCCATTGATTGGAAGCAAGTCTTAATCCTTAAGGAATTGGTTTCTCATTGTTTTTTAAGTTCTTTTGGCCATTGATTGGAAGCAAGTCTTTATCCTTTATGAATTGGTTTATCCTTGTCCTTTATGTTCTTTTGGCCATTGATTGGAAGCAAGACTTAATCCATAATGAATTGGCTTCACTTTGTAAGTTATGTTCTTTTGGCCATTGATTGGAAGCAAGTCTTAATCCTTAAGGAATTGGTTTCTCATTATTCTTTAAGTTCTTTTGGCCATTGATTGGAACCAAGTCTTTATCCTTTACGAATTGGTTTATCCTTGTCCTTGAAGTTCTTCTGGCCATTGATTGGAAGCAAGACTTAATCCATAATGAATTGGTTTCACTTTGTAAGTTATGTTCTTTTGGCCATTGATTGGAAGCAAGTCTTAATCCTTAAGGAATTGGTTTCTCATTATTCTTTAAGTTCTTCTGGCCATTGATTGGAAGCAAGTCTTTATCCTAATGAATTGGTTTATCCTTGTCCTTTAGGTTCTTTTGGCCATTGCTTGGAAGCAAGTCTTAATCCTTAATGAATTGGTTTCACTTTGTAAGATATGTTCTTTTGGCCATTTATTGGAAGCAAGTCTTAATCCTTAAGGAATTCGTTTCTCATTATTCTTTAAGTTCTTTTGGCCATTGATTGGAATCAAGTCTTTATCCGTTACGAATTGATTTTTCCTTGTCCTTTAAGTTCTTTTGGCCATTGATTGGAAGCAAGACTTAATCCATAATGAATTGGTTTCACTTTGTAAGTTAAGTTCTTTTGGCCATTGATTGGAAGCAAGTCTTAATCCTTCAGGAATTGGATTTTCATTATTCTTTAAGTTCTTTTGGCCTTTGGTTGGAAGTAAGTGTTGATCCTTTGGGAATTGGTTTATCCTTTTCCTTTAAGTTCTTTTGGCCATTGATTGGAAGCAAGACTTAATCCATAATGAATTGGTTTCACTTTGTAAGTTATGTTCTTTTGGCCATTGATTGGAAGCAAGTCTTAATCCTTAAGGAATTGGTTTCTCATTATTCTTTAAGTTCTTTTGGCCATTGGTTGGAAGCAAGTCTTTATCCTTATGAATTGGTTTATCCTTGTCCTTTAAGTTCTTTTTGCCATTGATTGGAAACAAGTCTTTATCCTTTACGAATTGGTTTATCCTTGTAAGTTATGTTCTTTTGGCCATTGATTGGAAGCAAGTCTTAATCCTTAAGGAATTGGTTTCACATTATTGTTTAAGTTCTTTTGGCCATTGATTGGAAGCAAGTCTTTAATCCTTAAGTAATTGGTTTGTCATTGTTCTTTAAGTTCTTTTGGCCATTGATTGGAAGCAAGTCTTAATCCTTAATGAATTGGTTTCATCTTTGTCCTTTAAGTTCTTTTGGCCATTGATTGGAAGCAAGTCTTAATCCTTAATGAATTGGTTTCTCACTTTGTCTTTAAGTTCTTTTGGCCATTGATTGGAAGCAAGTCTTAATCCTTAATTGGTTTAATTGGTTTCTCATTATTAAGTTCTTTTGGCCATTGATTGGAAGCAAGTCTTAATCCTTAATGAATTGGTTTCTCTTTGTTCTTTAAGTTCTTTTGGCCATTGATTGGAAGCAAGTCTTAATCCTTAATGAATTGGTTTCATCATTCTTTAAGTTCTTTTGGCCATTGATTGGAAGCAAGTCTTAATCCTAATGAATTGGTTTTCACTTGTCTTTAAGTTCTTTTGGCCATTGATTGGAAGCAAGTCTTAATCCTTAATGAATTGGTTTTCACTTTGTTCTTTAAGTTCTTTTGGCCATTGATTGGAAGCAAGTCTTAATCCTTAAGGAATTGGTTTCTCATTATTCTTTAAGTTCTTTTGGCCATTCATTGGAAGCAAGTCTTAATCCTTTATGAATTGGTTTATCCTTGCCCTTTAAGTTCTTTTGGCCATTGATTGTAAGCAAGAGTTAATCCATAATGAATTGGTTTCATCTTTGTAAGTTAAGTTCTTTTGGCCATTGATTGGAAGCAAGCCTTAATCCTTAAGGAATAGCGTTCTCATTGTTCTTTAAGTTCTTTTGGCCATTCATTGGAAGCAAGTCTTTATCCTTTTGGAATTGGTTTATCCTTGTCCTTTAAGTTCTTTTGGCCATTGATTGGAAGCAAGACTTAATCCATAATGAATTGGTTTCACTTTGTAAGTTATGTTCTGTTGACCATTGATTGGAAGCAAGTCTTAATCCTTAAGGAATAGGTTTCTCATTATTCTTTAAGTTCTTTTGGCCATTCATTGGAAGCAAGTCTTTATCCTTTACGAATTGGTTTATCCTTGTCCTTTAAGTTCTTTTGGCCATTGATTGGAAGCAAGACTTAATCCATAATGAATTGGTTTCACTTTGCAACTTAAGTTCTTTTAGCCATTGATTGGAAGCAAGTCTGAATCCTTAAGGAATTGGTTTCTCATTATTCTTTAAGTTCTTTTGGCCACTGATTAGAAGCAAGTCTTTATCCTTTTCGAATTGGTTTATCCTTGTCCTTTAAGTTCTTTTGGCCATTTATTGGAAGCAAGACTTAATCCATAATGAATTGGTTTCACTTTGTAAGTTAAGTTCTTTTGGCCATTGATTGGAAGCAAGTCTTAATCCTTAATGAATTGGTTTCTCATTGTTCTTTAAGTTCTTTTGGCCATTGATTGGAAGCAAGTCTTAATCCTTTATGAATTGGTTTATCCTTGTCCTTTAAGTTCTTTTGGCCATTGATTGGAAGCAAGTCTTAATCCATAATGAATTGGTTTATCTTTGTTCTTTAAGTTCTTTTGGCCATTGATTGGAAGCAAGTCTTAATCCTAATGAATTGGTTTCACTTACCTTTAAGTTCTTTTGGCCATTGATTGGAAGCAAGTCTTAATCCTTAATGAATTGGTTTCTCATTGTCTTTAAGTTCTTTTGGCCATTGATTGGAAGCAAGTCTTAATCCTTAAGGAATTGGTTTCTCATTGTCTTTAAGTTCTTTTTGGCCATTGATTGGAAGCAAGTCTTAATCCTTAATGAATTGGTTTCATCCTTTGTAAGTTAAGTTCTTTTGGCCATTGATTGGAAGCAAGTCTTTATCCTTTACTTAATTAGTTTATCCTGTCTTTTAAGTTCTTTTGGCTATTTATTGGAAGCAAGTCTTATAGAGAAACTATACTGAATACTGTTTCACTTTGTTCTTAAAGTTGTTCTTTGGCCATTGAGTGGAAGCAAACACTGTCCTTGGTGAATTGGTTTCTCATGTCCTTAGGTTTCATACACAGATTGGAAGCAAGTCTTAAACTCATGATGAATTGGTTTCTTGAGTTATTTTTAAAGTTTCTTTTGGCCATTCATTGGAAGCAAGTCCTAATTCTTTACGAATTAGTCTATCCTTCAGTCCTTTAAGTTCTTATGGCCAATAATAGCTAAAGGAGACATAAATCCAGAATGAATTGGTTTCATCTTGTAAGTGAGAATTTTTGGCCATTGATTGGAAGCAGGTCTTAATCCTCACGGAATTGCTTTCTCATTATTCTTTAAGTTCTTGTAATATTGGTTGGAAGCAAGTCTTAATCCTAAGTGAATTGGTTTCTATTATTCTTTTAAGTTCTTTTGGCCATTCTATTGGAAGCAAGTCTTAATCCTTACTTAATTGGTTTCATCCTGCCCATTAAGTTCTTTTGGCCAAGGATTGGAAGCTAAGACTTAATCCTATAATGAATTAGTTTCTCATTGTTCTTAAAGTGTTTTTTGCCAGCTGAGTGGAAGCAAGTCTTAACTCCTTTATGAATTGGTTTATCCTTGTCCATTAAGTTCTTTTGGCCTCAATAGCTGGTTGGAAGCAAGTCTTAAACCCCATGAATTATTTCACATTGTTCTTTAAGTTCTTTTGGCCAGTCTGAATGGAAGCAAGTCCTATTCTTGCAGCTTAATTAGTCTATCCTGTCCTTGTTTCTTTTGGCCAATAATATTGAAGGAGACATAATCCATAATGAATTGGGTTTTACTGGTAAGTTATGTTCTTTTTTTGGCCACATTGGAAGCAAGTCTTAATCCATAAGGAATTAGTTTCAATATTCTAAGTAAAGTTCTTTTGGCCATTGGTTGGAAGTGTCTTGATCCTTAATGAATTGGTTTCTCATTATTCTTTAAGTTCCTTTGGCAACATTCATTGGAAGCAAAATTTAACCTTTACGAATTGGTTTATCCTTGTCCTATTAAGCTCTTTTGGAATGCTGAGGATTGGAAGCAAGACTTGAACTAAGGCATAATGAATTGGTTTCACTTTTGTAAGTTGGTGTTCTTACGGCCATTGACTGGAAGCAAGTTTTAATCCTTAAGGAATTAGTTTCTCAATATTTTTTTAAGCCTTGGGGCCACAGATTGGAAGCAAGTCTTAACCCTTAAGGAAGTTTTGGTTTCATTACTTTTGCCCTTGAATACCATTGGTGCTAAAGTCTTTATCTCATTTAATTAGCGACCCTTGTCCTTTAAGTTCTTTTAAGCTGGCCATTGACTGGAAGCAAGACTTAATCCATACCGAATTGGTTTCACTTTGTAACTTATGTTCTTTTGGCTATTGATTGGAAGCAAGTCTTAATCCTTTGGCGAATTTGTTTCTTCATTATTCTTTGTTTCTTTGGCCATTGGTTGGAAGTTAAGTCTTTAACTTTAAGGAATTGGTTTATCATTATTCTTTAAGTTCTTTTGGCCATTGGTTGGAAGCAAGTCTTAAAACCTTATGAATTGGGTTTCACTTTGTAAGTTATGTTCAAGTTTTGGCTAATCATTGGAAGCGAGTCTTTTATCCTTACTTAATTGGTTTATCCTTGTCCTTAAGTTCTTTTGGGCATTGATTGGAAGCAGACCATTATCATAATGAATTGGTTTATCACTTGTAAAATTATGTTCTTTTGGCCATTGAGTGGAAGTTAGACTCTGATCCATAAGGAATTGGTTTCTCATTATTCCTTAAGTTCTTTTGGCCATTGGTTGGAAGCAAGTCTTAAACCTTAAGGAATTGGTTTCTCATTATTCTTTAAGTTCTTTTTCCCATTCATTGGAAGCAAGTCTTTATCCTTTACGAATTAGTCTATCCTTGTCCTTTAAGTTATTTTGGCCATTTATTGGAAGCGAGACATAATCCATAATGATTTGGTTTCACTTGGTAAGTTATGTTCTTTTGGCCATTGATTGGAAGCAAGTCTTAATCCTTAAGGAATTAGTTTCTCATTATTCTTTAAGTTCTTTTGGCCATTGGTTGGAAGCAAGTCTTGTCCTTAATGAATTGGTTTTTGTTATTCTTAAGTTCTTTTGGCCAATCATTGGAAGCTTATGTCTTAATCCTTACTTAATTGGTTTATCCTTGTCCTTTTGTCTTTTTGGCTATTTATTGCAGCGAGACATAATCCATAATGATTTAAGTCACTTGGTAAGTTATGTTCTCTTGGCCATTGATTTTGGAAGCAAGTCTTAATCCTAAGGAATTAGTTTCTCATTATTCTTTAAGTTCTTTTTGGCCATTGATTGGAAGCAAGTTCTAATCCTTCTAAGGAATTGGTTTCTCATTATTCTTTAAGTTCTTTTGGCCATTCATTGGAAGCAAGTTCTTGTCCTTAATGAATTAATGTCACTCTGCCCATTGGGTTCTTTAATGGCCATTGATTGGAAGCAAGACTTTAATCTGTAGCATGAATTGGTTTCACATTGTGTTATGTTCTCATGCAGCCATTGATCGGAAGCTACCTCTTAATCCTTAAGGAATTAGTTTATCATTATTCTTTAAGTTCTTTTGGCCATTGGTTGGAAGCAAGTCTTTAACCTCTGCAAACTGGTTTCTCATTATTCTTTAAGTTCTTTTGGCCATTGATGATGGAAGCAAAGTCTTAATCCTTACGAATTAGTTTATCCCTTGTCCTTAAGTTCTTTTTGGCTATTTACTTGGAAGCGAGACATAATCCATATAGTCGAATTGGTTTTAATGCAGTGTCCTTTATGTTCTTTTGGCCATTGAGTGGAAGCAAGTCTTAATCCTTAAGGAATTGAGCCTCACTTATTCCTGCTCTTAAGCCATTGGTTGGAAGGCAAAGTCTTTAAAACTCTTAAGGAATTATTTCTCATTATTCTTTAAGTTCTTTTTCCCATTCATTGGAAGCAAGTCCCCCATTTTTACGGAAGAATTAGTTCATTCTTGTCCTTGAAGTTCTTTTGGCCATTTATTGGAAGCTAGACATAATCCATAACAGAATTGGTTTCACTTTGTAAGTTATGATCTTTTGGCCATGGATTGGAAGCAAGTCTTAATCCTTAAGGAATTGGTTTCCCATTATTCTTTAAGTTTTTTTGGCCATTGGTTGGAAGCAAGTCTTAATCTCTTGTGAATTGGTTTCTCATTATTCTTTAAGTTCTTTTGGCCATTGATCACAAGCTTAGTCAGTTAATCCTTTACTTATAATCATTGGTATCTCTTGTCCTTAAGTTCTTTTGGCCATTTATTGGAAGTAGACATAATCCATAATGATTTGGTTTCACATTGCAAGTTATGTTCTTTTAACATATTGATTGGAAGTAAGTCTTAATCCTTAAGGAATTAGTTTCTCATTAGTTCTTTAAGTTCTTTTTGGCCATTGGTTGGAAGCAAGTCTTGATCCTATATGAATTGGTTTCTCATTATTCTTTAAGTTCTTTTGGCCATTCATTGGAAGCAAAGTCTTGTCCTTTACTTAATTGGTTTATCCTGCCCATTAAGTTCTTTTGGTCGCTGATTGGAAGCAAGACTTAATCCGTAATGAATTGGTTTCATCTTTGTCCTGTAAGTTATGTTCTGGCTATTGATTCGAAGCAATTCTTAATCCTTTGAAGGAATTAGTTTCTCATTATTCTTTAAGTTCTTTTGGCCATTGGTTGGAAGCAGCTCCTAACCCTAAGGAATTGGTTTCTCATTATGTCTTTAAGTTCTTTTAATATTGATTGGAAGCAAGTCTTTATCCTTACTTAATTAGTTTATCACTTGTCCTTTGGGTTCTCTTTGGCCATTGATTGGAAGCAAGTCTTAATCCTTAATGAATTGGGTTTCTCGATTAAATATCTTTAAGTTCTTTTTGGCCATTGATTGGAAGCAAGTCTTTATCCTTCTGAAGAATTAGCCATTATCCTTGTCCTTTAAGTTCCCTGATGGCGCATTTATTGGAAGCAAGATCTTAAATCCATAATGAATTGGTTTCCACTATTGTAAGTTATGTTCTTTTGGCCATTGATGTGGAAGCAAAGTCCCCTTAATCCTTAAGAATTGGTTTCTCATTATTCTTTAAAGTTCTTTTGTGCCATTGTGGTTGGAAGCAAGATCTTAATCCTATAATGAATTGGTTTATCACTTGGTCCTTTAAGTTCTTTTGGCCATTGATTGGAGAAGCAGAGTCCTTATTCTTTCTGATTAATCCCCATCCTTGTCCTTTAGTTCTTTTGGCCGTTGTTGGAGGCGAGACATAATCCATAATGAATTAGGTTTCACTTTGTAAAGTTAAGTTCTTTTGGCCACATTGATTGGAAGCAAGTCTTAATCCTTAAGGAATTGGTTTCTCATTATTCTTTAAGTTCTTTTTGGCCATTGATTGAAAGCAAGTCTTAATCCTTTCACAGGAATTGGTTTATCTCTTGTTCCTTTAAGTCTCTTTTGGCCATTCGATTGGAAGCAAGACACTTTAATCCATAATGAATTGGTTTCAACTTTGTAAGTTAAGTTCTTTTGGCCATTGATTGGAAGCAAGTCTTAATCCTTAAGGAATTGGGTTTCTCTTTGTAAGTTCTTTAAGTTACTTTGGCCATTGATTGGAAGCAAGTCTTAATCCTTACGAATTGGTTTATCCTTGTTCTTTAAGTTCTTTTGGCCATTCATTGGAAGCAAGACTCTTATCCATAATGAATTGGTTTCACTTTGTAAGTTAAGTTTCTTTTGGCCATTGATTGGAAGCAAGTCTTAATCCTTGATGAATTGGTTTCTCATTATTCTTTAAGTTCTTTTGGCCATTGGTTGGAAGCGAGTCTTAATCCTTAAGGAATTGGTTTATCACTTGCCCTTTCAGTTCTTTTGGCCGCCATTGATTGGAAGCAAGACTTAATCCATAATGAATTGGTTTCTCTTTGTCGTTTAAGTTCTTTTTGCCATTGATTGGAATCTAGTCTTAATCCTTAATGAATTGGTTTCTCATTTGGTCTTTAAGTTCTTTTGGCCATTGATTGGAAGCAAGTCTTAATCCTTAAGGAATTGGTTTATCCTTGGTAAGTTCTTTAAGTTCTTTTTGGCCATTGATTGGAAGCAAGTCTTAATCCTTAAGGAATTGGTTTCACTTGTCCTTTAAGTTCTTTTGGCCATTGATTGGAAGCAAGTCTTAATCCATAATGAATTGGTTTTCATTATTCTTTAAGTTCTTTTGGCCATTGATTGGAAGCAAGTCTTTATCCTTAATGAATTGGTTTATCCTTGCCCTTAAGTTCTTTTGGCCATTGATTGGAAGCAAGACTTTAATCCATAATGAATTGGTTTCTCTTTGTCCATCTTAAGTTCTTTGGCCATTGGTTGGAAGCAAGTCTTAATCCTTAAGGAATTGGTTTTCTCATTATTCTTAAGTTCTTTTGGCCATTCATTGGAAGCAAGTCTTTATCCTTATTGAATTGGTTTATCCTTGTCCTTGAAGTTCTTTTGGCCATTGATTGGAAGCATGACTTAATCCATAATGAATTGGTTTCACTTTGTAAGTTATGTTCTTTTGGCCATTGATTGGAAGCAAGTCTTAATCCTTAAGGAATTGGTTTCTCATTATTCTTTAAGTTCTTTTGGCCATTGCTTGGAAGCAAGTCTTAATCCTTAAGGAATTGCTTTGTCATTATTCTTTAAGTTCTTTTGGCCATTGATTGGAAGCAAGTCTTAATCCTTAATTAATTGGTTTATCCTTGTCCTTAAGTTCTTTTGGCCATTCATTGGAAGCAAGACATAATCCTTAATGAATTGGCTTCACTTTGTAAGTTATGTTCTTTTGGCCATTTATTGGAAGCAAGTCTTAATCCTTAAGGAATTGGTTTCTCATTATTCTTTAAGTTCTTTTGGCCGTTGCTTGGAAGCAAGTCTTAATCCTTAAGGAATTGGTTTCTCATTATTCTTTATGGTCTTTTGGCCATTCATTGGAAGCAAGTCTTTATCCTTTACGAATTGGTTTCATCCTTGCCCATTAAGTTCTTTTGGCCATTGATTGGAAGCAAGACTTAATCCATAATGAATTGGTTTCACTTTGTGCTTATGTTCTTTTGGCCATTTATTGGAAGCAAGTCTTAATCCTTAAGGAATTGGTTTCTCATTATTCTTTAAGTTCTTTTGGCCATTGGTTGGAAGCAAGTCTTAACCCTTCCGGAATTGGTTTCATCCATTGTCCTTTAAGTTCTTTTGGCCATTGATTGGAAGCAAGTCTTTATCCTTATGAATTGGTTTCATTATTCCTTTAAGTTCTTTTTGGCCATTGATTGGAAGCAAGTCTTAATCCTTAATGAATTGGTTTATCCTTGTCCTTTAAGTTCTTTTGGCCATTGATTGGAAGCAAGTCTTAATCCATAATGAATTGGTTTCACTTTGTCCTTTAAGTTCTTTTGGCCATTGATTGGAAGCAAGTCTTAATCCTTAATGAATTGGTTTCACATTATTCTTTAGGTTCTTTTGGCCATTGATTGGAAGCAGTCTTAATCCTTAGGAATTGGTTTCTCATTATTTTTAAGTTCTTTTGGCCAATCATTGGAAGCAAGTCTTAATCCTTACGAATTGGTTTATCCTTGTCCTTAAGTTCTTTTGGCCATTCATTGGAAGCAAGACTTAATCCATAATGAATTGGTTTCACTTGTAAGTTATGTTCTTTTGGCCATTGATTGGAAGCAAGTCTTAATCCTTAATGAATTGGTTTCTCATTATTCTTTAAGTTCTTTTGGCCATTCATTGGAAGCAAGTCTTTAATCCTTAAGGAATTGGTTTATCATTGTCCTTTAAGTTCTTTTGGCCATTGATTTGGAAGCAAGTCTTAATCCATAATGAATTAGTTTCACTTTGTCCTTATGTTCTTTTGGCCATTGATTGAAAGCAAGTCACAATCCTTAAGGAATTGGTTTCTCTTTGGTCTTTAAGTTCTTTTGGCCACTGATTGGAAGCAACTCTTAATCCTAAAGGAATTGGTTTCTCATTGTCCTTTAAGTTCTTTTGGCCATTTATTGGAAGCAAGACTTAATCCATAATGAATTGGTTTCATCTTTGTCCTTTAAGTTCTTTTGGCCATTGATTGAAGCAAGTCTTAATCCTTAAGGAATTGGTTTCTCATTGTTCTTTAAGTTCTTTTGGCCATTGATTGGAAGCAAGTCTTAATCCTTAATGAATTAGTTTATCCTTGGTCCTTTAAGTTCTTTTGGCTATTGATTGGAAGCAAGTCTTATTCCTTAAGGAATTGGTTTCACTTTGTAAGTTATGTTCTTTGGCCATTGATTGGGAGCAAGTCTTAATCCTTAAGGATTTGGTTTCTCATTATTCTTACTAAGTTCTTTTGGCCATTGATTGGAAGCAAGTCTTTATCCTTATGAATTGGTTTATCCTTGTTCTTTAAGTTCTTTTGGCCATTTATTGGAAGCAAGACTTAATCCTTAATGAATTGGTTTCACATTGTCTCTTAAGTTCTTTTGGCCATTTGATTGGAAGCAAGTCTTAATCCTTAATGAATTGGTTTCTCATTATTCTTTAAGTTCTTTTGGCCATTGATTGGAAGCAAGTCTTTATCCTTAATGAATTAGTTTCATCCTTGTCTCTTTAAGTTCTTTTGGCCATTTATTGGAAGCAAGTCTAATCCTTAATGAATTGGTTTCACTTTGTAACTTAAGTTCTTTTGGCCATTGATTGGAAGCAAGTCTTAATCCTTATGGGAATTGGTTTCTCATTATCTCTTAAGTTCTTTTGGCCATTGATTGGAAGCAAGTCTTAATCCTTAATGAATTGGTTTCATCCTTGTCCTTTAAGTTCTTTTGGCCATTGATTGGAAGCAAGACTTAATCCATAATGAATTAGTTTCATTATTCTAAGTTCTTTTGGCCATTGATTGGAAGCAAGTCTTAATCCTTGGCGAATTAGTTTCTCATTATTCTTTAAGTTCTTTGGCCATTGATTGGAAGCAAGTCTTAATCCTTTAATGAATTGGTTTCTCATTATTCTTTAAGTTCTTTTGGCCATTCATTGGAAGCAAGTCTTAATCCTTAATGAATTGGTTTATCCTTGTCCTTAAGTTCTTTTGGCCATTGATTGGAAGCAAGTCTTAATCCATAATGAATTGGTTTCATCTTTGTTCTTTAAGTTCTTTTGGCCATTGATTGGAAGCAAGTCTTAATCCTTAATGAATTGGTTTCTCATTATTCTTTAAGTTCTTTTGGCCATTGATTGGAAGCAAGTCTTAATCCTTAAGGAATTGGTTTATCCTTGTCCTTTAAGTTCTTTTGGCCATTGATTGGAAGCAAGTCTTAATCCGCATAATGAATTGGTTTCACGTTGTAAATTAAGTTCTTTTTTGGCCATTGATTGGAAGCAAGTCTTAATCCTTAATGAATTGGTTTCTCATTATTCTTAAGTTCTTTTGGCCATTGATTGGAAGCAAGTCTTAATCCTTAAGAATTGGTTTCTCATTGCCCTTTAAGTTCTTTTGGCCATTCATTGGAAGCAAGTCCTAATCCTTAATGAATTGGTTTATCCTTGTCCTTTTAAGTTCTTTTGGCCATTGATTGGAAGCAAGTCTTAATCCATAATGAATTGGTTTCTCATTGTAAGTTAAGTTCTTTTGGCCATTGATTGGAAGCAAGTCTTAATCCTTAAGGAATTGGTTTCTCATTATTCTTTAAGTTCTTTTGGCCATTGGTTGGAAGCAAGACTTAATCCATAATGAATTGGTTTCACTTTGTAAGTTATGTTCTGTTGGCCATTGATTGGAAGCAAGTCTTTAATCCTTAAGGAATTGGTTTCTCATTATTCTTTAAGTTCTTTGGCCATTGATTGAAGCAAGTCTTAATCCTAATGAGGAATTGGTTTCACCTTGTTCTTAAGTTCTTTTGGCCATTGATTGGAAGCAAGACTTAATCCTTAATGAATTGGTTTATCACTTGTAAGTTAAGTTCTTTTGGCCATTGATTGGGAAGCAAGTCTTAATCCTTAAGGAATTGGTTTCATTATTCTTTAAGTTCTTTTGGCCATTGATTGGATGCAAGTCTTAATCCTTAAGGAATTGCTTTCTCATTATTCTTTAAGTTCTTTTGGCCATTGATTGGAGTTGGAGCAAGTCTTAATCCTTAATGAATTGGTTTCACTTTGTCCTTTAAGTTCTTTTGGCCATTGATTGGAAGCAAGTCTTAATCCTTAATGAATTGGTTTCTCATTGTCTCTTTAAGTTCTTTTGGCCATTGATTGGAAGCAAGTCTTAATCCTTATGAATTGGTTTCCTCATTATTCTTTAAGTTCTTTTGGCCATTGATTGGAAGCAAGTCTTAATCCTTAATGAATTGGTTTCACTTATTCTTTAAGTTCTTTGGCCATTGATTGAAGCAAGTCTTAATCCTTAATGAAATTGGTTTCTCATTATTCTTTAAGTTCTTTTTGGCTATTGATTGGAAGCAAGTCTTTATCCTTTACGAATTGGTTTATCCTTGTCCTTTAAGTTCTCTTGGCCATTTATTGGAAGAGAGACATAATCCATAATGAATTGGCTTCACTTTGTAAGTTATGTTCTTTTGGCCATTGATTGGAAGCAAGTCTTAATCCTTAAGGAATTGGTTTCTCATTATTCTTAAGTTCTTTTGGCCAATCATTGGAAGCGAGTCTTTATCCTTTGCGAATTAGTTTATCCTTGTCCTTTAAGTTCTTTTTGCCATTTATTGGAAGCAAGACTTAATCCATAGTGAATTGGCTTCACTTGGTAAGTTATGTTTTTTTGGCCATTGATTGGAAGCAAGTCTTAATCCTTAAGGAATTGGTTTCTCATTATTCTTTAAGTTCTTTTGGCCATTGATTGTTAGCAAGTCTTTATCCTCTAGGAATTGGTTTATCCTTGTCTTTAAGTTCTTTTAGCGAATTATTGGAAGCAACACTTAATCCATAATCAATTGGTTTCAGTTTGTAAGTTATGTTCTTTTGGCCATTGATTGGAAGCAAGTCTTAATCCTTAAGGAATTGGTTTCTCATTATTCTTTAAGTTCTTTTGGCCATAGGTTGGAAGCAAGTCTTAATCCTTAAGGAATTGGTTTATCCTTGTCCTTAAGTTCTTTTGGCCATTGATTGGAAGCAAGTCTTAATCCATAATGAATTGGTTTATCCTTGCCCATTAAGTTCTTTTTGGCCATTGATTGAAGCAAGTCTTAATCCATAATGAATTGGTTTCTCAGTTATTCTTTAAGTTGGCCATTGATTGGAAGCAAGTCTTTATCCCTTAAGGAATTGGTTTATCATTATTCTTTAAGTTCTTTTGGCCATTTATTGGAAGCAGTCTTAATCCTTAATGAATTGGTTTCATCCTTGTCCTTTAAGCTCTTTTGGCCATTGATTGGAAGCAAGTCTTAATCCTTAAGGAATTAGGTTCTCATTATTCGTTAAGTTCTTTCATTGGCCATTGATTGGAAGCAAGTCTTTATCCTAATGAATTGGTTTATCATTGTCCTTAAGTTCTTTTGGCCATTGATTGGAAGCAAAGTCTTAATCCATAATGAATTGGTTTCATCTTTGTCCTTTATGTTCTTTTGGCCATTGATTGGAAGCAAGTCTTAATCCTTAAGGAATTGGTTTCTCATTATTCTTAAGTTCTTTTGGCCATTGATTTGAAGCAAGTCTTAATCCTTTAATGAATTGGTTTATCCTTGTCCTTTAAGTTCTTTTGGCCATTGATTGGAAGCAAGTCTTAATCCATAATGAATTGGTTTCACTTTGTCTTTAAGTTCTTTTGGCCATTGATTGGAAGCAAGTCTTAATGATGAAGGAGTTAGTTTCTCATTGTTCTTTAAGTTCTTTTGGCCATTGATTGGAAGCATTTCTTAATCCTTAAATAATTGGTTTCCCTTTCTTCTTTAAGTTCTTTTGGCCATTGATTGGAAGCAAGTCTTAATCCTTAATGAATTGGTTTCTCATTATTCTTTAAGTTCTTTTGGCCATTGATTGGAAGCAAGTCTTATCCTAATGAATTGGTTTATCCTTGTCCTTTAAGTTCTTTTTGGCCATTGATTGGAAGCAAGACTTAATCCTTAATGAATTGGTTTCACTTTTGTAAGTTATGTTCTTTGGCCATTGATTGGAAGCAAGTCTTAATCCTAATGAATTGGTTTCTCATTATTCTTTAAGTTCTTTTGGCCATTGATTGGAAGCAAGTCTTTATCCTTACGAATTGGTTTATCCTTGTCCTTTAAGTTCTTTTGGCCATTGATTGGAAGCGAGACTTAATCCTTCATGAATTGGTTTCACTTGTCCTTTATGTTCTTTGGCCATTGATTGGAAGCAAGTCTTAATCCTTAAGGAATTAGTTTCTCATTATTCTTAAGTTCTTTTGGCCATTGATTTTAAGCAAGTCTTAATCCTTAAGGAATAGGTTTCTCATTATTCTTTAAGTTCTTTTGGCCATTCATTGGAAGCAAGTCTTTATCCTTAACGAATTGGTTTATCCTTGTCCTTTAAGTTCTTTTGGCCATTTATTGGAAGCAAGACTTAATCCATAATGAATTTGTTTCTCTTTTACGTTCTTTTGGCCATTGATTGGAAGCAAGTCTTAATCCTTAAGGAATTGGTTTCTCATTATTCTTTAAGTTCTTTTGGCCATTCATTGGAAGCAAGTCTTCATCCTTAAGGAATTGGTTTATCCTTGTCCTTTAAGTTCTTTTGGCCATTTATTGGAAGCAAGACTTAATCCATAATGAATTGGTTTCACTTTGTAAGTTATGTTCTTTTGGCCATTGATTGGAAGCAAGTCTTAATCCTTAAGGAATTGGTTTCTCATTATTCTTTAAGTTCTTTTGGCCATTGGTTGGAAGCAAGTCTTAATCCTTAAGGAATTGGTTTCTCTTTGTCCTTTACGTTCTTTTTGGCCATTGATTGGAAAGCAAGTCTTTATCCTTTACGAATTGGTTTATCCTTATCCTTTAAGTTCTTTTGGCCATTGATTGGAAGCAAGACTTAATCCATAATGAATTGGTTTCACTTTGTAAGTTATGTTCTTTTGGCCATTGATTGGAAGCAAGTCTTAATCCTTAGGAATTGGTTTCTCATTATTCTTTAAGTTCTTTGGCCATTGATTGGAAGCAAGTCTTTTATCCTTCTGAATTGGTTTATCCTTGTCCTTTAAGTTCTTTTGGCCATTGATTGAAGCAAGACTTAATACATAATGAATTGGTTTCACATTGTTCTTTAAGTTCTTTTGGCCATTGATTGGAAGCAAGTCTTAATCCTTAATGAATTGGTTTATCATTGTCCTTTAAGTTCTTTTGGCCATTGATTGGAAGCAAGTCTTTAATCCTTAATGAATTGGTTTCATCCTTGTCCTTTAAGTTCTTTTGGCCATTGATTGGAAGCAAGTCTTAATCCTTAAGGAATTGGTTTATCATTGTTCTTAAGTTCTTTTGGCCATTGATTGGAAGCAAGTCTTAATCCTTAATGAATTGGTTTCTCATTATTCTTTAAGTTCTTTTGGCCATTGATTGGAAGCAAAGTCTTAATCCTTAATGAATTGGTTTCACTTTGTCTTTAAGTTCTTTTGGCCATTGATTGGAAGCAAGTCTTAATCCTTCAAGGAATTGGTTTCTCCTTTGTTCCTTAAGTTCTTTTGGCCATTGATTGGAAGCAAGTCTTAATCCTTAATGAATTGGTTTCACTTGTTCTTTAAGTTCTTTTGGCCATTGGTTGGAAGCAAGTCTGAACCATTAAGGAATTGGTTTCTCATTATTCTTTAAGTTCTTTTGGCCATTGATTGGAAGCAAGTCTTAATCCTTTAATGAATTGGTTTCATCCTTGTCCTTATGTTCTTTTGGCCATTGATTGGAAGCAAGTCTTAATCCTTAATGAATTGGTTTCACTTTATTCTTTAAGTTCTTTTGGCCATTGATTGGGAAGCAAGTCTTAATCCTTAAGGAATTGGTTTCTCATTATTCTTTAAGTTCTTTTGGCCATTGATTGGAAGCAAGTCTTTATCCTTACTTAATTGGTTTATCTTGTCCTTTAAGATTCTTTTGGCCATTGATTGGAAGCAAGACTTAATCCATAATGAATTGGTTTCACTTTGTAAGTTATGTTCTTGGCCATTGATTGGAAGCAAGTCTTAATCCTTAAGGAATTGGTTTCTCATTATTCTTTAAGTTCTTTTTTGGCCATTCATTGGAAGCTAGTCTTTATCCTTACTGAATTGGTTTATCCTTGTCCTTAAGTTCTTTTGGCCATTTATTGGAAGCAAGACATAATCCATAATGAATTGGGTTCACTTTGAATGTTATGTTCTTTTGGCCATTGATTGGAAGCAAGTCTGAATCCTGAAGGAATTGGTATCTCATTATTCTTTAAGTTCTTTTTGGCCATTGGTTGGAAGCAAGTCTTTATCCTTAATGAATTGGTTTATCCTTGTCCTTTAAGTTCTTTTGGCCATTTATTGGAAGCAAGACTTAATCCATAATGAATTGGTTTCATTTTGTAGTTAAGTTCTTTTGGCCATTGATTGGAAGCAAGTCTTAATCCTTAAGGAATTGGTTTCTCATTATTCTTTAAGTTCTTTGGCCATTCATTGGAAGCAAGTCTTTATCCTTAAGGAATTGGTTTTTCATTATTGTCCTTTAAGTTCTTTTGGCCATTTGATTGGAAGCAAGTCTTAATCCATAATGAATTGGTTTCACTCATTATGAGTTAAGTTCTTTTGGCCATTGATTGGAAGCAAGTCTTAATCCTTAAGGAATTGGTTTCTCATTATTCTTAAGTTCTTTTGGCCATTGATTGAATGCAAGTCTTTATCCTTTACGAATTGGTTTATCCTTGTCCTTGAAGTTCTTCTGGCCATTGATTGGAAGCAAGACTTAATCGATAATGAATTGGTTTCACTTTGTAAGTTATGTTCTTTTGGCCATTGATTGGAAGCAAGTCTTAATCCTTAAGGAATTGGTTTCTCATTATTCTTTAAGTTCTTTGGCCATTGATTGGAAGCCAGTCTTTATCCTTCACGAATTGGTTTATCCTTGTCCTTTAAGTTCTTTTGGCCATTGATTGGAAGCAAGACTTAATCCATAATGAATTGGTTTCACTTTGTCCTTTAAGTTCTTTTGGCATTTGATTGGAGGCAAGACTTAATCCATAATGAATTGGTTTCTCATTATTACTTATGTTCTTTTGGCCATTGATTGGAAGCAAGTCTTTAATACTTAAGGAATTGGTTTCTCATTATTCTTTAAATTATTTTGGCCATTGATTGGAAACAAGTCTTTATCCTTTACGAATTGGTTTATCCTTGTAAGTTATGTTCTTTTGGCCATTGATTGGAAGCAAGTCTTAATCCTTTACGAATTGGTTTATCCTTGTCCTTTAAGTTCTTTTGGCCATTGATTGGAAGCAACTCTTAATCCTTAAGAAATTGGTTTCTCATTATTCTTTAAGTTCTTTTTGCCATTGGTTGGAAGCAAGTCTTAATCCTTAAGAATTGGTTTCTCATTATTTTTAAGTTCTTTGGCCATTCATTGGAAGCAAGTCTTTATCCTTACGAATTGGTTTATCCTTGTCCATTTAAGTTCTTTTGGCCATTGATTGGAAGCAAGACTTAATCCATAATGAATTGGTTTCACTTGGTATGTTCTTCTGGCCATTGATTGGAAGCAAGTCTTAATCCTGAAGGAATTGGTTTCTCATTATTCTTTAGGTTCTTTTGGCCATTGATTGGAAGCAAGTCTTTATCCTTTTCCCAATTGGTTTATCCTTGTCCTTTAAGTTCTTTTGGCCATTATTGGAAGCAAGACTTAATCCATAATGAATTGGTTTCACTTTGTAAGTTATGTTCTTTTGGCCATTGATTGGAAGCAAGTCTTAATCCTTAAGGAATTGGTTTCTCATTATTCTTTAGGTTCATTTGGCCAATCATTGGAAGCGAGTCTTTATCCTTTACGAATTGGTTTATCCTTGTCCTTTAAGTTATTTTGGCCATTGATTGGAGGCAAGACTTAATCCATAATGAATTGGTTTCACTTTGTAAGTTATGTTCTTTTGGCCATTGATTCGAAGCAAGTCTTAATCCTTAAGGAATTGGTTTCTCATTATTCTTTAAGTTCTTTTGGCCATTCATTGGAAGCAAGTCTTTATCCTTTACGAATTGGTTTATCCTTGTCCTTTAAGTTCTTTTGGCCATTGATTGGAAGCAAGACTTAATCCATAATGAATTGGTTTCACTTTGTAAGTTATGTTACATTGGCCATTATTTGGACTGAAGCGAGTCTTAATACTTAAGGGAATTAGTTTATGATTATTTTTAAGTTCTTTTGGCCATTGATTGGAAGCAAGTCTTAATCCTTAAGGAATTGGTTTCTCATTATTCTTTAAGTTCTTTTGGCCATTCATTGGAAGCAAGTCTTTATCCTTTACGAATTAGTTTATCCTTGTCCTTTAAGTTCTTTTGGCCATTGATTGGAAGCAAGACTTAATCCATAATGAATTGGTTTCACTTTGCAACTTATGTTCTTTTGGCCATTGATTGGAAGCAAGTCTTAATCCTTAAGGAATTGGTTTCTCATTATTCTTTAAGTTCTTTTGGCCATTCATTGGAAGCAAGTCTTTATCCTTTACGAATTGGTTTATCCTTGTCCTTTAAGTTCTTTTGGCCATTGATTGGAAGCAAGACTTAATCCATAATGAATTGGTTTCACTTTGTAAGTTATGTTCTTTTGGCCATTGATTGGAAGCAAGTCTTAATCCTTAAGGAATTGGTTTCTCATTATTCTTTAAGTTCTTTTGGCCAGATCTGGTCATTGGAAGCGAAGCCTTTATATGCTTTACTGAATTGGTTTTATCCTTGTTTTTAAGTTCTTTTGGCCATTCATTGGGGAAGCAAGAGTTAATCCACATAATGGGAATTGGTTTCACTTTGTCACAAGTTCTTTTTTTTTTGGCCATTGATTGGAAGCAAGTCTTAATCCTTAAGGAATTGGTTTCTCATTATTCTTTAAGTTCTTTTGGCCATTGATTGGAAGCAAGTCTTAATCCTTAAGGAATTGGTTTCTCCTTGTCCTTTTAGTTCTTTTGGCCATTGATTGGAAGCAAGACATAATCCATAATAAATTGGTTTCTTTTTGTCCTTTAAGTTCTTTTGGCCAATCATTGATTGGAAGCAAGTCTTAATACTTAAGGAATTGGTTTATCCTTGTCTTTTAAGTTCTTTTGGCCATTTGTTGGAAGCAAGACTTAATCCATAATGAATTGGTTTCACTTTGTAAGTTGTGTTCTTTTGGCCATTGATTGGAAGCAAGTCTTAATCCTTAAGGAATTGGTTTCTCATTATTCTTTAAGTTCTTTTGGCCATTCATTGGAAGCAAGTCTTTATCCTTTACGAATTGGTTTATCCTTGTCCTTTAAGTTCTTTTGGCCATTTATTGGAAGCAAGACTTAATCCATAATGAATTGATTTCATCCTTGTCCTTTAAGTTCTTTTGGCCATTGATTGGAAGCAAGTCTTAACCCTTAAGGTATTGGTTTCTCATTATTCTTTAAGTTCTTTTGGCCATTCATTGGAAGCAAGTCTTTATCCTTTACGAATTGGTTTATCCTTGTCCTTTAAGTTCTTTTGGCCACTGATTGGAAGCAAGTCTTAATCCTTAAGGAATTGGTTTCTCATTATTCCTTAAGTTCTTTTGGCCATTGGTTGGAAGCAAGTCTTAAACCTTAAGGAATTGGTTTCTCATTATTCTTTAAGTTCTTTTTCCCATTCATTGGAAGCAAGTCCTTATCCTTTACGAATTAGTCTATCCTTGTCCTTTAAGTTCTTTTGGCCATTTATTGGAAGCGAGACATAATCCATAATGAATTGGTTTCACTTTGTAAGTTATGTTCTTTTGGCCATTGATTGGAAGCAAGTCTTAATCCTTAAGGAATTGGTTTCTCATTATTCTTTAAGTTCTTTTGGCCATTGGTTGGAAGCAAGTCTTAATCCTTAAGGAATTGGTTTCTCATTATTCTTTAAGTTCTTTTGGCCATTCATTGGAAGCAAGTCTTTAACCTTTACGAATTGGTTTATCCTTGCCCATTAAGTTCTTTTGGCCGTTGATTGGAAGCAAGTCTTAATCCTTAAGGAATTGGTTTCTCATTATTCTTTAAGTTCTTTTGGCCATTGATTGGAAGCAAGTCTTAATCCTTAAGGAATTAGTTTCTCATTATTCTTTAAGTTCTTTTGGCCATTGGTTGGAAGCAAGTCTTAATCCTTAATGAATTGGTTTCACTTTGTAAGATATGTTCTTTTGGCCATTTATTGGAAGCAAGTCTTAATCCTTAAGGAATTCGTTTCTCATTATTCTTTAAGTTCTTTTGGCCATTCATTGGAAGCAAGTCTTAATCCATAATGAATTGGTTTATCCTTGTAAGTTAAGTTCTTTTGGCCATTGATTGGAAGCAAGTCTTAATCCTTAATGAATTGGTTTCTCATTGTAAAGTTAAGTTCTTTTGGCCATTGATTGGAAGCAAGTCTTAATCCTTAAGGAATTGGTTTCTCATTATTCTTTAAGTTCTTTTGGCCATTCATTGGAAGCAAGTCTTTATCCTTTACGAATTGGTTTATCCTTGTCCTTTAAGTTCTTTTGGCCATTGATTGGAAGCAAGACTTAATCCATAATGAATTGGTTTCACTTTGTAAGTTATGTTCTTTTGGCCATTGATTGGAAGCAAGTCTTAATCCTTAAGGAATTGGTTTCTCATTATTCTTTAAGTTCTTTTGGCCATTCATTGGAAGCAAGTCTTTACCCTTTACGAATTGGTTTATCCTTGCCCATTAAGTTCTTTTGGCCATTTATTGGAAGCAAGACTTAATCCATAATGAATTGGTTTCACTTTGTAAGTTATGTTCTGTTGGCCATTGATTGGAAGCAAGTCTTAATCCTTAAGGAATTAGTTTCTCATTATTCTTTAAGTTCTTTTGGCCATTGATTGGAAGCAAGTCTTAATCCTTAAGGAATTGGTTTCTCATTATTCTTTAAGTTCTTTTGGCCATTTGTTGGAAGCAAGACTTAATCCATAATGAATTGGTTTCACTTTGTAAGTTATGTTCTTTTGGCCATTGATTGGAAGCAAGACTTAATCCATAATGAATTGGTTTCACTTTGTAACTTATGTTCTTTTGGCCATTGATTG
The DNA here is from genome assembly GCA_031439595.1 of Pterocarpus santalinus. Classification (NCBI taxonomy): domain Eukaryota; kingdom Viridiplantae; phylum Streptophyta; class Magnoliopsida; order Fabales; family Fabaceae; genus Pterocarpus; species Pterocarpus santalinus. Next base: position 909,666 of record JAVHNO010000270.1, on the reverse strand, counting down.
GAAGCAAGTCTTAATCCTTAAGGAATTTGTTTCTCATTATTCTTTAAGCTCTTTTGGCCATTGGTTGGAAGCAAGTCTTAATCCTTAAGGAATTGGTTTCTCATTATTCTTTAAGTTCTTTTGGCCATTGGTTGGAAGCAAGTCTTAAACCTTAAGGAATTGGTTTCTCATTATTCTTTAAGTTCTTTTGGCCAATCATTGGAAGCGAGTCTTTATCCTTTACGAATTGGTTTATCCTTGTCCTTTAAGTTCTTTTGGCCATTGATTGGAAGAAAGACTTAATACATAATGAATTGGTTTCACTTTGTAAATTATGTTCTTTTGGCCATTGAGTGGAAGCAAGTCTTTATCCTTAAGGAATTGGTTTCTCATTATTCCTTAAGTTCTTTTGGCCATTGGTTGGAAGCAAGTCTTAATCCTTAAGGAATTGGTTTCTCATTATTCTTTAAGTTCTTTTGGCCATTGGTTGGAAGCAAGTCTTAAACCTTAAGGAATTGGTTTCTCATTATTCTTTAAGTTCTTTTGGCCAATCATTGGAAGCGAGTCTTTATCCTTTACGAATTGGTTTATCCTTGTCCTTTAAGTTCTTTTGGCCATTGATTGGAAGAAAGACTTAATACATAATGAATTGGTTTCACTTTGTAAATTATGTTCTTTTGGCCATTGAGTGGAAGCAAGTCTTAATCCTTAAGGAATTGGTTTCTCATTATTCCTTAAGTTCTTTTGGCCATTGGTTGGAAGCAAGTCTTAAACCTTAAGGAATTGGTTTCTCATTATTCTTTAAGTTCTTTTGGCCAATCATTGGAAGCGAGTCGTTATCCTTTACGAATTGGTTTATCCTTGTCCTTTAAGTTCTTTTGGCCATTTATTGGAAGCGAGACATAATCCATAATGAATTGGTTTCACTTGGTAAGTTATGTTCTTTTGGCCATTGATTGGAAGCAAGTCTTAATCCTTAAGGAATTAGTTTCTCATTATTCTTTAAGTTCTTTTGGCCATTGGTTGGAAGCAAGTCTTAATCCTTAAGGAATTGGTTTCTCATTATTCTTTAAGTTCTTTTGGCCAATCATTGGAAGCGAGTCGTTATCCTTTACGAATTGGTTTATCCTTGTCCTTTAAGTTCTTTTGGCCATTTATTGGAAGCGAGACATAATCCATAATGATTTGGTTTCACTTGGTAAGTTATGTTCTTTTGGCCATTGATTGGAAGCAAGTCTTAATCCTTAAGGAATTAGTTTCTCATTATTCTTTAAGTTCTTTTGGCCATTGGTTGGAAGCAAGTCTTAATCCTTACGGAATTGGTTTCTCATTATTCTTTAAGTTCTTTTGGCCATTGATTGGAAGCAAGTCTTTATCCTTTACGAATTAGTTTATCCTTGTCCTTTAAGTTCTTTTGGCCATTTATTGGAAGCAAGGCTTAATCCATAATGAATTGGCTTCACTTTGTAAGTTATGTTCTTTTGGCCATTGATTGGAAGCAAGTCTTAATCCTTATGGAATTGGTTTCTCATTATTCTTTAGGTTCTTTTGGCCAATCATTGGAAACGAATCTTTATCCTTTACGAATTGGTTTATCCTTGTCCTTTAAGTTCTTTTGGCCATTTATTGGAAGCAAGACTTAATACATAATGAATTGGTTTCACTTTGTAAGTTATGTTCTTTTGGCCATTGATTGGAAGCAAGTCTTAATCCTTAAGGAATTGGTTTCTCATTATTCTTTAAGTTCTTCTGGCCATTGATTGGAAGCAAGTCTTTATCCTTTACGAATTAGTTTATCCTTGTCCTTTAAGTTCTTTTGGCCATTTGTTGGAAGCAAGACTTAATCCATAATGAATTGGCTTCACTTTGTAAGTTATGTTCTTTTGGCCATTGAGTGGAAGCAAGTCTTAATCCTTAAGGAATTGGTTTCTCATTATTCTTTAGGTTCTTTTGGCCAATCATTGGAAGCGAATCTTTATCCTTTACGAATTGGTTTATCCTTGTCCTTTAAGTTCTTTTGGCCATTTATTGGAAGCAAGACTTAATCCATAATGAATTGGTTTCACTTCGTAAGTTATGTTCTTTTGGCCATTGATTGGAAGCAAGTCTTAATCCTTAAGGAATTGGTTTATCATTATTCTTTAAGTTCTTTTGGCCGTTGATTGGAAGCAGTTCTTTATCCTTTACGAATTGGTTTATCCTTGTCCTTTAAGTTCTTGTGGCCATTTATTGGAAGCAAGACTTAATCCATAATGAATTGGCTTCACTTTGTAAGTTATGTTCTTTTGGCCATTGACTGGAAGCAATTCTTAATCCTTAAGGAATTAGTTTCTCATTATTTTTTAAGTTCTTTTGGCCATTGGTGGGAAGCAGGTCTTAACCCTTAAGGAATTGGTTTCTCCTTATTCTTTTAGTTCTTTTGGCCATTGATTGGAAGCAACTCTTTATCCTTTACGAATTGGTTTATCCTTGTCCTTTAAGTTCTTTTGGCCATTTTTTGGAAGCAAGACTTAATCCATAATGAATTGGCTTCACTTTCTAAGTTATGTTCTTTTGGCCATTGATTGGAAGCAAGTCTTAATCCTTAAGGAATTGGTTTCTCATTATTCTTTAAGTTCTTTTGGCCAATCATTGGAAGCGAGTCTTTATCCTTTACGAATTGGTTTATCCTTGTCCTTTAAGTTCTTTTGGACATTGATTGGAAGCAAGACTTAATACATAATGAATTGGTTTCACTTTGTAAGTTATGTTCTGTTGGCCATTGACTGGAAGCAATTCTTAATCCTTAAGGAATTAGTTTCTCATTATTTTTTAAGTTCTTTTGGCCATTGGTGGGAAGCAGGTCTTAACCCTTAAGGAATTGGTTTCTCCTTATTCTTTTAGTTCTTTTGGCCATTGATTGGAAGCAACTCTTTATCCTTTACGAATTGGTTTATCCTTGTCCTTTAAGTTCTTTTGGCCATTTTTTGGAAGCAAGACTTAATCCATAATGAATTGGCTTCACTTTGTAAGTTATGTTCTTTTGGCCATTGATTGGAAGCAAGTCTTAATCCTTAAGGAATTGGTTTCTCATTATTCTTTAAGTTCTTTTGGCCAATCATTGGAAGCGAGTCTTTATCCTTTACGAATTGGTTTATCCTTGTCCTTTAAGTTCTTTTGGACATTGATTGGAAGCAAGACTTAATACATAATGAATTGGTTTCACTTTGTAAGTTATGTTCTTTTGGCCATTGAGTGGAAGCAAGTCTTAATCCTTAAGGAATTGGTTTCTCATTATTCTTTAAGTTCTTTTGGCCATTGATTGGAAGCAAGTCTTTATCCTTTTCGAATTGGTTTATCCTTGTCCTTTAAGTTCTTTTGGCCATTATTGGAAGCAAGACTTAATCCATAATGAATTGGCTTCACTTTGTTAGTTATGTTCTTTTGGCCATTGATTGGAAGCAAGTCTTAATCCTTAAGGAATTGGTTTCTCATTATTCTTTAAGTTCTTTTGGCCATTGATTGGAAGCAAGTCTTTATCCTTTACGAATTGGTTTATCCTTGTCCTTTAAGTTCTTTTGGCCATTATTGGAAGCAAGACTTAATCCATAATGAATTGGCTTCACTTTGTTAGTTATGTTCTTTTGGCCATTGATTGGAAGCAAGTCTTAATCCTTAAGGAATTGGTTTCTCATTATTCTTTAAGTTCGTTTGGCCAATCATTGGAAGCGAGTCTTTATCCTTTACGAATTGGTTTATCCTTGTCCTTTAAGTTCTTTTGGCCATTGATTGGAAGCAAGACATAATCCATAATGAATTGGTTTCACTTTGTAAGTTATGTTCTTTTGGCCATTGATTGGAAGCAAGTCTTAATCCTTAAGGAATTGGTTTCTCATTATTCTTTAAGTTCTTTTGGCCATTGATTGGAAGCAAGTTTTTATCCTTTACGAATTGGTTTATCCTAGTCTTTTAAGTTCTTTTGGCCATTTGTTGGAAGCAAGACTTAATCCATAATGAATTGGTTTCGCTTTGTAAGTTGTATTCTTTTGGCCATTGATTGGAAGCAAGTCTTAACCCTTAAGGAATTGGTTTCTCATTATTCTTTAAGTTCTTTTGGCCATTCATTGGAAGCAAGTCTTTATCCTTTACGAATTAGTTTATCCTTGTCCTTTAAGTTCTTTTGGCCATTTATTGGAAGCGAGACATAATCCATAATGAATTGGTTTCACTTGGTAAGTTATGTTCTTTTGGCCATTGATTGGAAGCAAGTCTTAATCCTTAAGGAATTAGTTTCTCCTTATTCTTTAAGTTCTTTTGGCCATTGGTTGGAAGCAAGTCTTAATCCTTAAGGAATTGGTTTCTCATTATTCTTTAAGTTCTTTTGGCCATTCATTGGAAGCAAGTCTTTATCCTTTACGAATTGGTTTATCCTTGCCCATTAAGTTCTTTTGGCCGTTGATTGGAAGCAAGACTTAATCCATAATGAATTGGTTTCACTTTGTAAGTTATGTTCTGTTGGCCATTGACTGGAAGCAATTCTTAATCCTTAAGGAATTAGTTTCTCATTATTTTTTAAGTTCTTTTGGCCATTGGTGGGAAGCAGGTCTTAACCCTTAAGGAATTGGTTTCTCATTATTCTTTAAAATCTTTTGGCCATTCATTGGAAGCAAGTCTTTATCCTTTACGAATTAGTTTATCCTTGTCCTTTAAGTTCTTTTGGCCATTTATTGGAAGCAAGACTTAATCCATAATGAATTGGTTTCACTTTGTAACTTATGTTCTTTTGGCCATTGATTGGAAGCAAGTCTTAATCCTTAAGGAATTGGTTTCTCATTATTCTTTAAGTTCTTTTGGCCAATCATTGGAAGCGAGTCTTTATCCTTTACGAATTGGTTTATCCTTGTCCTTTAAGTTCTTTTGGCCATTGATTGGAAGAAAGACTTAATACATAATGAATTGGTTTCACTTTGTAAGTTATGTTCTTTTGGCCATTGAGTGGAAGCAAGTCTTAATCCTTAAGGAATTGGTTTCTCATTATTCCTTAAGTTCTTTTGGCCATTGGTTGGAAGCAAGTCTTAAACCTTAAGGAATTGGTTTCTCATTATTTTTTAAGTTCTTTTGGCCATTCATTGGAAGCAAGTCTTTATCCTTTACGAATTGGTTTATCCTTGCCCATTAAGTTCTTTTGGCCATTGATTGCAAGCAAGACTTAATCCATAATGAATTGGTTTTACTTTGTAAGTTATGTTCTGTTGGCCATTGACTGGAAGCAAGTCTTAATCCTTAAGGAATTGGTTTCTCATTATTCTTTAGGTTCTTTTGGCCAATCATTGGAAGCGAATCTTTATCCTTTACGAATTGGTTTATCCTTGTCCTTTAAGTTCTTTTGGCCATTATTGGAAGCAAGACTGAATCCATAATGAATTGGCTTCACTTTGTTAGTTATGTTCTTTTGGCCATTGATTGGAAGCAAGTCTTAATCCTTAAGGAATTGGTTTCTCATTATTCTTTAAGTTCGTTTGGCCAATCATTGGAAGCGAGTCTTTATCCTTTACGAATTGGTTTATCCTTGTCCTTTAAGTTCTTTTGGCCATTGATTGGAAGCAAGACTTAATCCATAATGAATTGGTTTCACTTTGTAAGTTATGTTCTTTTGGCCATTGATTGGAAGCAAGTCTTAATCCTTAAGGAATTGGTTTCTCATTATTCTTTAAGTTCTTTTGGCCATTGGTTGGAAGCAAGTCTTAACCCTTAAGGAATTGGTTTCTCATTATTCTTTAACTTCTTTTGGCCATTCATTGGAAGCAAGTCTTTATCCTTTACGAATTGGTTTATCCTTGCCCATTAAGTTCTTTTGGCCATTGATTGGAAGCAAGACTTAATCCATAATGAATTGGTTTCACTTTGTAAGTTATGTTCTGTTGGCCATTGACTGGAAGCAGGTCTTAATACTTAAGGAATTAGTTTATGATTATTTTTTAAGTTCTTTTGGCCATTGGTGGGAAGCAAGTCTTAACCCTTATGGAATTGGTTTCTCATTATTCTTTAAGTTCTTTTGGCCATTCATTGGAAGCAAGTCTTTATCCTTTACGAATTAGTTTATCCTTGTCCTTTAAGTTCTTTTGGCCATTTATTGGAAGCAAGACTTAATCCATAATGAATTGGCTTCACTTTGTAACTTATGATCTTTTGGCCATTGATTGGAAGCAAGTCTTAATCCTTAAGGAATTGGTTTCTCATTATTCTTTAAGTTCTTTTGGCCAATCATTGGAAGCGAGTCTTTATCCTTTACGAAATGGTTTATCCTTGTCCTTTAAGTTCTTTTGGCCATTGATTGGAAGAAAGACTTAATACATAATGAATTGGTTTCACTTTGTAAGTTATGTTCTTTTGGCCATTGAGTGGAAGCAAGTCTTAATCCTTAAGGAATTGGTTTCTCATTATTCCTTAAGTTCTTTTGGCCATTGGTTGGAAGCAAGTCTTAAACCTTAAGGAATTGGTTTCTCATTATTTTTTAGGTTCTTTTGGCCATTCATTGGAAGCAAGTCTTTATCCTTTACGAATTGGTTTATCCTTGCCCATTAAGTTCTTTTGGCCATTGATTGCAAGCAAGACTTAATCCATAATGAATTGGTTTTACTTTGTAAGTTATGTTCTGTTGGCCATTGACTGGAAGCAAGTCTTAATCCTTAAGGAATTGGTTTCTCATTATTCTTTAGGTTCTTTTGGCCAATCATTGGAAGCGAATCTTTATCCTTTACGAATTGGTTTATCCTTGTCTTTTAAGTTCTTTTGGCCATTTGTTGGAAGCAAGACTTAATCCATAATGAATTGGTTTCACTTTGTAAGTTGTGTTCTTTTGGCCATTGATTGGAAGCAAGTCTTAACCCTTAAGGAATTGGTTTCTCATTATTCTTTAAGTTCTTTTAGCCATTCATTGGAAGCAAGTCTTTATCCTTTACGAATTAGTTTATCCTTGTCCTTTAAGTTCTTTTGGCCATTTATTGGAAGCAAGACTTAATCCATAAGGAATTCGCATCGCTTTGTAAGTTATGTTCTTTTGGCCATTGATTGGAAGCAAGTCTTAATCCTTAAGGAATTGGTTTATCCTTGTCCTTTAAGTTCTTTTGGCATTTGATTGGAAGCAAGACTTAATATATAATGAATTGGTTTCACTTTGTAAGTTATGTTCTTTTGGCCATTGAGTGGAAGCAAGTCTTAATCCTTAAGGAATTGGTTTCTCATTATTCTTTAAGTTCTTTTGGCCATTGGTTGGAAGCAAGTCTTAAACCTTAAGGAATTGGTTTCTCATTATTCTTTAAGTTCTTTTTGCCATTCATTGGAAGCAAGTCTTTATCCTTTACGAATTGGTTTATCCTTGCCCATTAAGTTCTTTTGGCAATTGATTGGAAGCAAGACTTAATCCATAATGAATTGGTTTCACTTTGTAAGTTATGTTCTGTTGGCCATTGACTGGAAGCAAGTCTTAATCCTTAAGGAATTAGTTTCTCATTATTTTTTAAGTTCTTTTGGCCGTTGGTGGGAAGCAAGTCTTAACCATTAAGGAATTGGTTTCTCATTATTCTTTAAGTTCTTCTGGCCATTGATTGGAAGCAAGTCTTTATCCTTTACGAATTAGTTTATCCTTGTCCTTTAAGTTCTTTTGGCCATTTATTGGAAGCAAGACTTAATCCATAATGAATTGGCTTCACTTTGTAAGTTATGTTCTTTTGGCCATTGATTGGAAGCAAGTCTTAATCCTTAAGGAATTGGTTTCTCATTATTCTTTAGGTTCTTTTGGCCAATCATTGGAAGCGAATCTTTATCCTTTACGAATTGGTTTATCCTTTTGGCCATAACTTAAAGGACAAGGATAAACCAATTCGTAAAGGATAAAGACTCGCTTCCAATGATTGGCCAAAAGAACTTAAAGAATAATGAGAAACCAATTCCTTAAGGATTAAGACTTGCTTCCAATCAATGGCCAAAAGAACATAACTTACAAAGTGAAACCAATTCATTATGGATTAAGTCTTGCTTCCAATTAATGGCCAAAAGAACTTAATGGACAAGGATAAACCCATTTGTAAAGGATAAAGAGTTGCTTCCAATCAATGGCAGAAAGAACTTAAAGAATAAGGAGAAACCAATTCCTGAAGGATTAAGACTTGCTTCCAATCAATGGCCAAAAGAACATAACTTACAAAGCGAAGCCAATTCATTATGGATTAAGTCTTGCTTCCAATAAATGGCCAAAAGAACTTAAAGGACAAGGATAAACCAATTCGTAAAGGATAAAGAGTTGCTTCCAATCAATGGCCAAAAGAACTTAAAGAATAAGGAGAAACCAATTCCTTAAGGATTAAGACTTGCTTCCAATCAATGGCCAAAAGAACATAACTTACAAAGTGAAACCAATTCATTATGGATTAAGTCTTGCTTCCAATGAATGGCCAAAGGAACTTAAAGGGCAAGGATAAACTAATTCGTAAAGGATAAAGACTTGCTTCCCACCAATGGCCAAAAGAACTGATACATGTTCAGGAGGGTAACTTGGTCATTTCAACATTGGAAAAGAGCTTACTTCTAGCAAGTTGGTTTGCCTTGGAGATCAAGCAATCCGAGAGCCCATTTCAAGTTACTTGGAGATCAAGGAATCAAGCTTAGTTAAAGTAACTTGGAGAGCAAGCAAAGCAATTTGATAATGTTGAAAATATGTTTAGATTGTGTCTACAGTCATTTTTGATTTGTTTTGACTTAGTCTAGATTTGTTTAGATTTAAATTGATTCAATTTGTCTTTTAGGATTTAAATCAAATATGATCTAATCTATAAAGATCAAATCTGATTTAAATTAGTTAGGAATAAATCTTTTAGAATAGAATCATATCTTTAATTTTTAAATTTTAGTTGCAAATTAGATATGTTAGATAGGATTAGATAATTTCCAATTTTAGGATTTATGTATAAATAGGCAACTTGGCCTATACACAGAAGAGAATTTTGATCATATTTTTTTATCATGGTTTAACTACCGAGATAGTTGTGAGGTTTTTCCTCATGTTGTTCTGTGTGATGCAGAATGTTCTATCTTTTCCCTGTTATCTACGTTTCCAAGGACAGGTTTCTTGGGGGTTTAGTAGGGATTTCCCTGTTATCTACGTTTCCAAGGACAGGTTTCTTGGGGGTTTAGTAGGGAGGGTCTTTATTCTACATCTTATCTTCTATCAAAGTGTGTGCCTGGGGTTTCTGGATCTTTATATCCACGGGGTTCCGCATCATTTGGTAAGAAACCAATTCCTTAAGGATTAAGACTTGCTTCCAATCAACGGCCAAAAGAACATAACTTACAAAGTGAAGCCAATTCATTATGGATTAAATCTTGCTTCCAATAAATGCCCAAAAGAACTTAAAAGACAAGGATAAACCAATTCATATAGGATAAAGACTTGCTTCCAATCACTGGTCAAAAGAACTTAAAGAATAATGAGAAACCAATTCCTTAAGGATTAAGACTTGCTTCCAATCAATGGCCAAAAGAACATAACTTACAAAGTGAAGCCAATTCATTATGGATTAAGTCTTGCTTCCAATAAATGGCCAAAAGAACTTAAAGGACAAGGATAAACCAATTCGTAAAGGATAAAGACTCGCTTCCAATGATTGGCCAAAAGAACTTAAAGAATAATGAGAAACCAATTCCTTAAGGATTAAGACTTGCTTCCAATCAATGGCCAAAAGAACATAACTTACAAAGTGAAGCCAATTCATTATGGATTAAGTCTTGCTTCCAATAAATGGCCAAAAGAACTTAAAGGACAAGGATAAACCAATTCGTAAAGGATAAAGACTTGCTACCAATCAATGGCCAAAAGAACTTAAAGAATAATGAGAAACCAATTCCTTAAGGATTAAGACTTGCTTCCAATCAATGGCCAAAAGAACATAACTTACAAAGTGAAACCAATTCATTATGGATTAAGTCTTGCTTCCAATCAATGGCCAAAAGAACTTAAAGGACAAGGATAAACCAATTAAGTAAAGGATAAAGACTCGCTTCCAATGATTGGCCAAAAGAACTTAAAGAATAATGAGAAACCAATTCCTTAAGGATTAAGACTTGCTTCCAATCAATGGCCAAAAGAACATAACTTACAAAGTGAAACCAATTCATTATGGATTAAGTCTTGCTTCCAATAAATGGCCAAAAGAACTTAAAGGACAAGGATAAACCAATTCAGTAAAGGATAAAGACTTGCTTCCAATGATTGGCCAAAAGAACTTAAAGAATAATGAGAAAATAATTCGTAAAGGATTAAGACTTGCTTCCAATCAATGGCCAAAAGAACTTAAAGAATAATGAGAAACCAATTCCTTAAGGATTAAGACTTGCTTCCAATCAATGGCCAAAAGAACATAACTTACAAAGTGAAGCCAATTCATTATGGATTAAGTCTTGCTTCCAATAAATGCCCAAAAGAACTTAAAGGACAAGGATAAACCAATTCGTAAAGGATAAAGACTTGCTACCAATCAATGGCCAAAAGAACTTAAAGAATAATGAGAAACCAATTCCTTAAGGATTAAGACTTGCTTCCAATCAATGGCCAAAAGAACATAACTTACAAAGTGAAACCAATTCATTATGGATTAAGTCTTGCTTCCAATAAATGGCCAAGAGAACTTAAAGGACAAGGATAAACCAATTCGTAAAGGATAAAGACTTGCTTCCAATCAATAGCCAAAAGAACTTAAAGAATAATGAGAAACCAATTCCTTAAGGATTAAGACTTGCTTCCAATCAATGGCCAAAAGAACATAACTTACAAAGTGAAGCCAATTCATTATGGATTAAGTCTTGCTTCCAATAAATGGCCAAAAGAACTTAAAGGACAAGGATAAACCAATTCGTAAAGGATAAAGACTTGCTTCCAATCAATGGCCAAAAGAACTTAAAGAATAATGAGAAACCAATTCCTTAAGGATTAAGACTTGCTTCCAATCAATGGCCAAAAGAACATAACTTACAAAGTGAAGCCAATTCATTATGGATTAAGTCTTGCTTCCAATAAATGGCCAAAAGAACTTAAAGGACAAGGATAAACCAATTCGTAAAGGATAAAGACTCGCTTCCAATGATTGGCCAAAAGAACTTAAAGAATAATGAGAAACCAATTCCTTAAGGATTAAGACTTGCTTCCAATCAATGGCCAAAAGAACATAACTTACCAAGTGAAACCAATTCATTATGGATTATGTCTTGCTTCCAATAAATGGCCAAAAGAACTAAAAGGACAAGGATAAACCAATTCGTAAAGGTTAAAGACTTGCTACCAATCAATGGCCAAAAGAACTTAAAGAATAATGAGAAACCAATTCCTTAAGGATTAAGACTTGCTTCCAATCAATGGCCAAAAGAACATAACTTACAAAGTGAAACCAATTCATTATGGATTAAGTCTTGCTTCCAATCAATGGCCAAAAGAACTTAAAGGACAAGGATAAACCAATTCGTAAAGGATAAAGACTCGCTTCCAATGATTGGCCAAAAGAACTTAAAGAATAATGAGAAACCAATTCCTTAAGGATTAAGACTTGCTTCCAATCAATGGCCAAAAGAACATAACTTACAAAGTGAAACCAATTCATTATGGATTAAGTCTTGCTTCCAATAAATGGCCAAAAGAACTTAAAGGACAAGGATAAACCAATTCAGAAGGATAAAGACTCGCTTCCAATGATTGGCCAAAAGAACTTAAAGAATAATGAGAAACCAATTCCTTAAGGATTAAGACTTGCTTCCAACCAATGGCCAAAAGAACTTAAAGAATAATGAGAAACCAATTCCTTAAGGATTAAGACTTGCTTCCAATCAATGGCCAAAAGAACATAACTTACAAAGTGAAGCCAATTCATTATGGATTAAGTCTTGCTTCCAATAAATGGCCAAAAGAACTTAAAGGACAAGGATAAACCAATTCGTAAAGGATAAAGACTTGCTTCCAATCAATGGCCAAAAGAACTTAAAGAATAATGAGAAACCAATTCCTTAAGGATTAAGACTTGCTTCCAATCAATGGCCAAAAGAACATAACTTACAAAGTGAAACCAATTCATTATGGATTAAGTCTTGCTTCCAATAAATGGCCAAAAGAACTTAAAGGACAAGGATAAACCAATTCAGAAGGATAAAGACTTGCTTCCAATCAATGGCCAAAAGAACTTAAAGAATAATGAGAAACCAATTCCTTAAGGATTAAGACTTGCTTCCAATCAATGGCCAAAAGAACATAACTTACAAAGTGAAGCCAATTCATTATGGATTAAGTCTTGCTTCCAATAAATGGCCAAAAGAACTTAAAGGACAAGGATAAACCAATTCGGAAAGGATAAAGACTTGCTTCCAATCACTGGTCAAAAGAACTTAAAGAATAATGAGAAACCAGATCCTTAAGGATTAAGACTTGCTTCCAATCAATGGCCAAAAGAACATAACTTACAAAGTGAAGCCAATTCATTATGGATTAAGTCTTGCTTCCAATAAATGGCCAAAAGAACTTAAAGGACAAGGATAAACCAATTCGTAAACGATAAAGATTCGCTTCCAATGATTGGCCAAAAGAACTTAAAGAATAATGAGAAACCAATTCCTTAAGGATTAAGACTTGCTTCCAATCAATGGCCAAAAGAACATAACTTACAAAGTGAAGCCAATTCATTATGGATTAAGTCTTGCTTCCAATAAATGGCCAAAAGAACTTAAAGGACAAGGATAAACCAATTCGTAAAGGATAAAGACTTGCTACCAATCAATGGCCAGAAGAACTTAAAGAATAATGAGAAACCAATTCCTTAAGGATTAAGACTTGCTTCCAATCAATGGCCAAAAGAACATAACTTACAAAGTGAAACCAATTCATTATGGATTAAGTCTTGCTTCCAATAAATGGCCAAAAGAACTTAAAGGACAAGGATAAACCAATTCGTAAAGGATAAAGACTTGCTTCCAATGATTGGCCAAAAGAACTTAAAGAATAATGAGAAACCAATTCCTTAAGGATTAAGACTTGCTTCCAATCAATGGCCAAAAGAACATAACTTACAAAGTGAAACCAATTCATTATGGATTAAGTCTTGCTTCCAATAAATGGCCAAAAGAACTTAAAGGACAAGGATAAACCAATTCGTAAAGGATAAAGACTTTGCTTCCAATGATTGGCCAAAAGAACTTAAAGAATAATGAGAAACCAATTCCTTAAGGATTAAGACTTGATTCAATCAATGGCCAAAAGAACTTAAAGAATAATGAGAAACCAATTAGACTTGCTTCCAATCAACGGCCAAAAGAACATAACTTACAAAGTGAAGCCAATTCATTATGGATTAAGTCTTGCTTCCAATAAATGGCCAAAAGAACTTAAAGGACAAGGATAAACCAATTCGTAAAGGATAAAGACTTGCTTCCAATCAATGGCCAAAAGAACTTAAAGAATAATGAGAAACCAATTCCTTAAGGATTAAGACTTGCTTCCAATCAATGGCCAAAAGAACATAACTTACAAAGTGAAACCAATTCATTATGGATTAAGTCTTGCTTCCAATAAATGGCCAAAAGAACTTAAAGGACAAGGATAAACCAATTCGTAAAGGATAAAGACTTGCTTCCAATCAATGGCCAAAAGAACTTAAAGAATAATGAGAAACCAATTCCTTAAGGATTAAGACTTGCTTCCAATCAATGGCCAAAAGAACATAACTTACAAAGTGAAGCCAATTCATTATGGATTAAGTCTTGCTTCCAATAAATGGCCAAAAGAACTTAAAGGACAAGGATAAACTAATTCATATAGGATAAAGACTTGCTTCCAATCACTGGTCAAAAGAACTTAAAGAATAATGAGAAACCAGATCCTTAAGGATTAAGACTTGCTTCCAATCAATGGCCAAAAGAACATAACTTACAAAGTGAAGCGAATTCATTATGGATTAAGTCTTGCTTCCAATAAATGGCCAAAAGAACTTAAAGGACAAGGATAAACCAATTCGTAAAGGATAAAGACTCGCTTCCAATGATTGGCCAAAAGAACTTAAAGAATAATGAGAAACCAATTCCTTAAGGATTAAGACTTGCTTCTAATCAATGGCCAAAAGAACATAACTTACAAAGTGAAGCCAATTCATTATGGATTATGTCTTGCTTCCAATAAATGGCCAAAAGAACTAAAAGGACAAGGATAAACCAATTCGTAAAGGTTAAAGACTTGCTACCAATCAATGGCCAAAAGAACTTAAAGAATAATGAGAAACCAATTCCTTAAGGATTAAGACTTGCTTCCAATCAATGGCCAAAAGAACATAACTTACAAAGTGAAACCAATTCATTATGGATTAAGTCTTGCTTCCAATCATTGGCCAAAAGAACTTAAAGGACAAGGATAAACCAATTCGTAAAGGATAAAGACTCGCTTCCAATGATTGGCCAAAAGAACTTAAAGAATAATGAGAAACCAATTCCTTAAGGATTAAGACTTGCTTCCAATCAATGGCCAAAAGAACATAACTTACAAAGTGAAACCAATTCATTATGGATTAAGTCTTGCTTCCAATTAATGGAAAAAAGAACTAAAAGGACAAGGATAAACCAATTCGTAAAGGTTAAAGACTTGCTACCAATCAATGGCCAAAAGAACTTAAAGAATAATGAGAAACCAATTGCTTAAGGATTAAGACTTGATTCCAATCAATGGCCAAAAGAACATAACTTACAAAGTGAAACCAATTCATTATGGATTAAGTCTTGCTTCCAATCAATGGCCAAAAGAACTTAAAGGACAAGGATAAACCAATTCGTAAAGGATAAAGACTCGCTTCCAATGATTGGCCAAAAGAACTTAAAGAATAATGAGAAACCAATTCCTTAAGGATTAAGACTTGCTTCCAATCAATGGCCAAAAGAACATAACTTACAAAGTGAAACCAATTCATTATGGATTAAGTCTTGCTTCCAATAAATGGCCAAAAGAACTTAAAGGACAAGGATAAACCAATTCGTAAAGGATAAAGACTCGCTTCCAATGATTGGCCAAAAGAACTTAAAGAATAATGAGAAACCAATTCCTTAAGGATTAAGACTTGCTTCCAACCAATGGCCAAAAGAACTTAAAGAATAATGAGAAACCAATTCCTTAAGGATTAAGACTTGCTTCCAATCAATGGCCAAAAGAACATAACTTACAAAGTGAAGCCAATTCATTATGGATTAAGTCTTGCTTCCAATAAATGGCCAAAAGAACTTAAAGGACAAGGATAAACCAATTAAGTAAGGATAAAGACTTGCTTCCAATCAATGGCCAAAAGAACTTAAAGAATAATGAGAAACCAATTCCTTAAGGATTAAGACTTGCTTCCAATCAATGGCCAAAAGAACATAACTTACAAAGTGAAACCAATTCATTATGTAATAAGTCTTGCTTCCAATAAATGGCCAAAAGAACTTAAAGGACAAGGACAAACCAATTCGTAGATGATAAAGACTCGCTTCCAATCAATGGCCAAAAGAACTTAAAGAATAATGAGAAACCAATTCCTTAAGGATTAAGACTTGCTTCCAATCAATGGCCAAAAGAACATAACTTACAAAGTGAAGCCAATTCATTATGGATTAAGTCTTGCTTCCAATAAATGGCCAAAAGAACTTAAAGGACAAGGATAAACCAATTCGGAAAGGATAAAGACTTGCTTCCAATCAATGGCCAAAAGAACTTAAAGAATAATGAGAAACCAATTCCTTAAGGATTAAGACTTGCTTCCAATCAATGGCCAAAAGAACATAACTTACAAAGTGAAGCCAATTCATTATGGATTAAGTCTTGCTTCCAATAAATGGCCAAAAGAACTTAAAGGACAAGGATAAACCAATTAAGTAAAGGATAAAGACTTGCTTCCAATGATTGGCCAAAAGAACTTAAAGAATAATGAGAAACCAATTCCTTAAGGATTAAGACTTGCTTCCAATCAATGGCCAAAAGAACATAACTTACAAAGTGAAGCCAATTCATTATGGATTAAGTCTTGCTTCCAATAAATGGCCAAAGAACTTAAAGGACAAGGATAAACCAATTCGTAAAGGATAAAGACTTGCTTCCAATCAATGGCCAAAAGAACTTAAAGAATAATGAGAAACCAATTCCTTAAGGATTAAGACTTGCTTCCAATCAATGGCCAAAAGAACATAACTTACAAAGTGAAACCAATTCATTATGGATTAAGTCTTGCTTCCAATCAATGGCCAAAAGAACTTAAAGGACAAGGATAAACCAATTCGTAAAGGATAAAGACTTGCTTCCAATCAATGGCCAAAAGAACTTAAAGAATAATGAGAAACCAATTCCTTAAGGATTAAGACTTGCTTCCAATCAATGGCCAAAAGAACATAACTTACAAAGTGAAACCAATTCATTATGGATTAAGTCTTGCTTCCAATAAATGGCCAAAAGAACTTAAAGGACAAGGATAAACCAATTCGTAAAGGATAAAGACTTGCTTCCAATGATTGGCCAAAAGAACTTAAAGAATAATGAGAAACCAATTCCTTAAGGATTAAGACTTGCTTCCAATCAATGGCCAAAAGAACTTAAAGAATAAAGTGAAACCAATTCATTATGGATTAAGTCTTGCTTCCAATCAATGGCCAAAAGAACTTAAAGGACAAGGATAAACCAATTCATAAAGGATAAAGACTTGCTTCCAATCAATGGCCAAAAGAACTTAAAGAATAACGAGAAACCAATTCTTAAGGATTAAGACTTGCTTCCAATCAATGGCCAAAAGAACATAACTTACAAAGTGAAACCAATTCATTATGGATTAAGTCTTGCTTCCAATCAATGGCCAAAAGAACTTAAAGGACAAGGATAAACCAATTCGTAAAGGATAAAGACTCGCTTCCAATGATTGGCCAAAAGAACTTAAAGAATAATGAGAAACCAATTCCTTAAGGATTAAGACTTGCTTCCAATCAATGGCCAAAAGAACATAACTTACAAAGTGAAGCCAATTCATTATGGATTAAGTCTTGCTTCCAATAAATGGCCAAAAGAACTTAAAGGACAAGGATAAACCAATTCATAATGATTAAGACTTCCTACCAATCAATGGCCAAAAGAACTTAAAGAATAATGAGAAACCAATTCCTTAAGGATTAAGACTTGCTTCCAATCAATGGCCAAAAGAACATAACTTACAAAGTGAAACCAATTCATTATGGATTAAGTCTTGCTTCCAATCAATGGCCAAAAGAACTTAAAGGACAAGGATAAACCAATTCGTAAAGGATAAAGACTCGCTTCCAATGATTGGCCAAAAGAACTTAAAGAATAATGAGAAACCAATTCCTTAAGGATTAAGACTTGCTTCCAATCAATGGCCAAAAGAACATAACTTACAAAGTGAAACCAATTCATTATGGATTAAGTCTTGCTTCCAATCAATGGCCAAAAGAACTTAAAGGACAAGGATAAACCAATTCGTAAAGGATAAAGACTTGCTTCCAATCAATGGCCAAAAGAACTTAAAGAATAATGAGAAACCAATTCCTTAAGGATTAAGACTTGCTTCCAATCAATGGCCAAAAGAACATAACTTACAAAGTGAAACCAATTCATTATGGATTAAGTCTTGCTTCCAATAAATGGCCAAAAGAACTTAAAGGACAAGGATAAACCAATTCGTAAAGGATAAAGACTCGCTTCCAATGATTGGCCAAAAGAACTTAAAGAATAATGAGAAACCAATTCCTTAAGGATTAAGACTTGCTTCCAATCAATGGCCAAAAGAACATAACTTACAAAGTGAAGCCAATTCATTATGGATTAAGTCTTGCTTCCAATAAATGGCCAAAAGAACTTAAAGGACAAGGATAAACCAATTCGTAAAGGATAAAGACTTGCTTCCAATCAATGGCCAAAAGAACTTAAAGAATAATGAGAAACCAATTCCTTAAGGATTAAGACTTGCTTCCAATCAATGGCCAAAAGAACATAACTTACAAAGTGAAACCAATTCATTATGGATTAAGTCTTGCTTCCAATAAATGGCCAAAAGAACTTAAAGGACAAGGATAAACCAATTCAGTAAAGGATAAAGACTTGCTTCCAATGATTGGCCAAAAGAACTTAAAGAATAATGAGAAACCAATTCCTTAAGGATTAAGACTTGCTTCCAATCAATGGCCAAAAGAACATAACTTACAAAGTGAAACCAATTCATTATGGATTAAGTCTTGCTTCCAATAAATGGCCAAAAGAACTTAAAGGACAAGGATAAACCAATTCGTAAAGGATAAAGACTTGCTTCCAATCAATGGCCAAAAGAACTTAAAGAATAATGAGAAACCAATTCCTTAAGGATTAAGACTTGCTTCCAATCAATGGCCAAAAGAACTTAAAGAATAAAGTGAAACCAATTCATTATGGATTAAGTCTTGCTTCCAATCAATGGCCAAAAGAACTTAAAGGACAAGGATAAACCAATTCATTATGGATTAAGACTTGCTTCCAATCAATGGCCAAAAGAACTTAAAGAATAATGAGAAACCAATTCCTTAAGGATTAAGACTTGCTTCCAATCAATGGCCAAAAGAACATAACTTACAAAGTGAAACCAATTCATTATGGATTAAGTCTTGCTTCCAATCAATGGCCAAAAGAACTTAAAGGACAAGGATAAACCAATTTGTAAAGGATAAAGACTCGCTTCCAATGATTGGCCAAAAGAACTTAAAGAATAATGAGAAACCAATTCCTTAAGGATTAAGACTTGCTTCCAATCAATGGCCAAAAGAACATAACTTACAAAGTGAAGCCAATTCATTATGGATTAAGTCTTGCTTCCAATAAATGGCCAAAAGAACTTAAAGGACAAGGATAAACCAATTCAGAAGGTTAAAGACTTCCTACCAATCAATGGCCAAAAGAACTTAAAGAATAATGAGAAACCAATTCCTTAAGGATTAAGACTTGCTTCCAATCAATGGCCAAAAGAACATAACTTACAAAGTGAAACCAATTCATTATGGATTAAGTCTTGCTTCCAATCAATGGCCAAAAGAACTTAAAGGACAAGGATAAACCAATTCGTAAAGGATAAAGACTTGCTTCCAATGATTGGCCAAAAGAACTTAAAGAATAATGAGAAACCAATTCCTTAAGGATTAAGACTTGCTTCCAATCAATGGCCAAAAGAACATAACTTACAAAGTGAAACCAATTCATTATGGATTAAGTCTTGCTTCCAATCAATGGCCAAAAGAACTTAAAGGACAAGGATAAACCAATTCGTAAAGGATAAAGACTTGCTTCCAATCAATGGCCAAAAGAACTTAAAGAATAATGAGAAACCAATTCCTTAAGGATTAAGACTTGCTTCCAATCAATGGCCAAAAGAACATAACTTACAAAGTGAAACCAATTCATTATGGATTAAGTCTTGCTTCCAATAAATGGCCAAAAGAACTTAAAGGACAAGGATAAACCAATTCGTGAAGGATAAAGACTCGCTTCCAATGATTGGCCAAAAGAACTTAAAGAATAATGAGAAACCAATTCCTTAAGGATTAAGACTTGCTTCCAACCAATGGCCAAAAGAACTTAAAGAATAATGAGAAACCAATTCCTTAAGGATTAAGACTTGCTTCCAATCAATGGCCAAAAGAACATAACTTACAAAGTGAAGCCAATTCATTATGGATTAAGTCTTGCTTCCAATAAATGGCCAAAAGAACTTAAAGGACAAGGATAAACCAATTCGTAAAGGATAAAGACTTGCTTCCAATCAATGGCCAAAAGAACTTAAAGAATAATGAGAAACCAATTCCTTAAGGATTAAGACTTGCTTCCAATCAATGGCCAAAAGAACATAACTTACAAAGTGAAACCAATTCATTATGGATTAAGTCTTGCTTCCAATAAATGGCCAAAAGAACTTAAAGGACAAGGATAAACCAATTCTGAAAGGATAAAGACTTGCTTCCAATCAATGGCCAAAAGAACTTAAAGAATAATGAGAAACCAATTCCTTAAGGATTAAGACTTGCTTCCAATCAATGGCCAAAAGAACATAACTTACAAAGTGAAGCCAATTCATTATGGATTAAGTCTTGCTTCCAATAAATGGCCAAAAGAACTTAAAGGACAAGGATAAACCAATTCATAAAGGATAAAGACTTGCTTCCAATCAATGGCCAAAAGAACTTAAAGAATAATGAGAAACCAATTCCTTAAGGATTAAGACTTGCTTCCAATCAATGGCCAAAAGAACATAACTTACAAAGTGAAACCAATTCATTATGGATTAAGTCTTGCTTCCAATAAATGGCCAAAAGAACTTAAAGGACAAGGATAAACCAATTAAGTAAAGGATAAAGACTTGCTTCCAATGATTGGCCAAAAGAACTTAAAGAATAATGAGAAACCAATTCCTTAAGGATTAAGACTTGCTTCCAATCAATGGCCAAAAGAACATAACTTACAAAGTGAAGCCAATTCATTATGGATTAAGTCTTGCTTCCAATAAATGGCCAAAAGAACTTAAAGGACAAGGATAAACCAATTCGTAAAGGATAAAGACTTGCTACCAATCAATGGCCAGAAGAACTTAAAGAATAATGAGAAACCAATTCCTTAAGGATTAAGACTTGCTTCCAATCAATGGCCAAAAGAACATAACTTACAAAGTGAAACCAATTCATTATGGATTAAGTCTTGCTTCCAATCAATGGCCAAAAGAACTTAAAGGACAAGGATAAACCAATTTGTAAAGGATAAAGACTCGCTTCCAATGATTGGCCAAAAGAACTTAAAGAATAATGAGAAACCAATTCCTTAAGGATTAAGACTTGCTTCCAATCAATGGCCAAAAGAACATAACTTACAAAGTGAAACCAATTCATTATGGATTAAGTCTTGCTTCCAATAAATGGCCAAAAGAACTTAAAGGACAAGGATAAACCAATTCGTAAAGGATAAAGACTTGCTTCCAATCAATGGCCAAAAGAACTTAAAGAATAATGAGAAACCAATTCCTTAAGGATTAAGACTTGCTTCCAATCAATGGCCAAAAGAACATAACTTACAAAGTGAAACCAATTCATTATGGATTAACTCTTGCTTCCAATCAATGGCCCAAAGAACTTAAAGGGCAACGATAAACCAATTCGTAAAGGATAAAGACTTGCTTCCAATCATTGGCCAAAAGAACTTAAAGAATAATGAGAAACCAATTCCTTAAGGATTAAGACTTGCTTCCAATCAATGGCCAAAAGAACATAACTTACAAAGTGAAACCAATTCATTATGGATTAAGTCTTGCTTCCAATCAATGGCCAAAAGAACTTAAAGGACAAGGATAAACCAATTCGTAAAGGATAAAGACTTGCTTCCAATCAATGGCCAAAAGAACTTAAAGAATAATGAGAAACCAATTCCTTAAGGATTAAGACTTGCTTCCAATCAATGGCCAAAAGAACATAACTTACAAAGTGAAACCAATTCATTATGGATTAAGTCTTGCTTCCAATAAATGGCCAAAAGAACTTAAAGGACAAGGATAAACCAATTCGTAAAGGATAAAGATTCGCTTCCAATGATTGGCCAAAAGAACTTAAAGAATAATGAGAAACCAATTCCTTAAGGATTAAGACTTGCTTCCAATCAATGGCCAAAAGAACATAACTTACAAAGTGAAGCCAATTCATTATGGATTAAGTCTTGCTTCCAATAAATGGCCAAAAGAACTTAAGGACAAGGATAAACCAATTCGTAAAGGATAAAGACTTGCTTCCAATCAATGGCCAAAAGAACTTAAAGAATAATGAGAAACCAATTCCTTAAGGATTAAGACTTGCTTCCAATCAATGGCCAAAAGAACATAACTTACAAAGTGAAACCAATTCATTATGGATTAAGTCTTGCTTCCAATAAATGGCCAAAAGAACTTAAAGGACAAGGATAAACCAATTCGTAAAGGATAAAGACTTGCTTCCAATCAATGGCCAAAAGAACTTAAAGAATAATGAGAAACCAATTCCTTAAGGATTAAGACTTGCTTCCAATCAATGGCCAAAAGAACATAACTTACAAAGTGAAACCAATTCATTATGGATTAAGTCTTGCTTCCAATCAATGGCCAAAAGAACTTAAAGGACAAGGATAAACCAATTCTAAATGGATAAAGACTTGCTTCCAATCAATGGCCAAAAGAACTTAAAGAATAATGAGAAACCAATTCCTTAAGGATTAAGACTTGCTTCCAATCAATGGCCAAAAGAACATAACTTACAAAGTGAAGCCAATTCATTATGGATTAAGTCTTGCTTCCAATAAATGGCCAAAAGAACTTAAAGGACAAGGATAAACCAATTCAGAAGGATTAAGACTTGCTTCCAATCAATGGCCAAAAGAACTTAAAGAATAATGAGAAACCAATTTCTTAAG
Organism: Pterocarpus santalinus; assembly: GCA_031439595.1. Taxonomy (NCBI): domain Eukaryota; kingdom Viridiplantae; phylum Streptophyta; class Magnoliopsida; order Fabales; family Fabaceae; genus Pterocarpus; species Pterocarpus santalinus. The sequence continues at coordinate 887,219 of JAVHNO010000270.1, read as the reverse complement.
GATTAAGACTTGCTTCCAATCAATGGCCAAAAGAACATAACTTACAAAGTGAAGCCAATTCATTATGGATTAAGTCTTGCTTCCAATAAATGGCCAAAAGAACTTAAAGGACAAGGATAAACCAATTCGTAAAGGATAAAGACTTGCTTCCAATCAATGGCCAAAAGAACTTAAAGAATAATGAGAAACCAATTCCTTAAGGATTAAGACTTGCTTCCAATCAATGGCCAAAAGAACATAACTTACAAAGTGAAGCCAATTCATTATGGATTAAGTCTTGCTTCCAATAAATGGCCAAAAGAACTTAAAGGACAAGGATAAACCAATACGTAAAGGATAAAGACTTGCTTCCAATCAATGGCCAAAAGAACTTAAAGAATAATGAGAAACCAATTCCTTAAGGATTAAGACTTGCTTCCAATCAATGGCCAAAAGAACATAACTTACAAAGTGAAACCAATTCATTATGGATTAAGTCTTGCTTCCAATCAATGGCCAAAAGAACTTAAAGGACAAGGATAAACCAATTCGTAAAGGATAAAGACTTGCTTCCAATGATTGGCCAAAAGAACTTAAAGAATAATGAGAAACCAATTCCTTAAGGATTAAGACTTGCTTCCAATCAATGGCCAAAAGAACATAACTTACAAAGTGAAGCCAATTCATTATGGATTAAGTCTTGCTTCCAATAAATGGCCAAAAGAACTTAAAGGACAAGGATAAACCAATTCGTAAAGGATAAAGACTTGCTACCAATCAATGGCCAAAAGAACTTAAAGAATAATGAGAAACCAATTCCTTAAGGATTAAGACTTGCTTCCAATCAATGGCCAAAAGAACATAACTTACAAAGTGAAACCAATTCATTATGGATTAAGTCTTGCTTCCAATCAATGGCCAAAAGAACTTAAAGGACAAGGATAAACCAATTCGTAAAGGATAAAGACTCGCTTCCAATGATTGGCCAAAAGAACTTAAAGAATAATGAGAAACCAATTCCTTAAGGATTAAGACTTGCTTCCAATCAATGGCCAAAAGAACATAACTTACAAAGTGAAACCAATTCATTATGGATTAAGTCTTGCTTCCAATTAATGGCCAAAAGAACAAAAAGGACAAGGATAAACCAATTCGTAAAGGTTAAAGACTTGCTACCAATCAATGGCCAAAAGAACTCAAAGAATAATGAGAAACCAATTGCTTAAGGATTAAGACTTGCTTCCAATCAATGGCCAAAAGAACATAACTTACAAAGTGAAACCAATTCATTATGGATTAAGTCTTGCCTCCAATCAATGGCCAAAATAACTTAAAGGACAAGGATAAACCAATTCGTAAAGGATAAAGACTCGCTTCCAATGATTGGCCAAAAGAACTTAAAGAATAATGAGAAACCAATTCCTTAAGGATTAAGACTTGTTTCCAACCAATGGCCAAAAGAACATAACTTACAAAGTGAAGCCAATTCATTATGGATTAAGTCTTGCTTCCAATTAATGGCCAAAAGAACTTAATGGACAAGGATAAACCCATTCGTAAAGGATAAAGAGTTGCTTCCAATCAATGGCCAAAAGAACTTAAAGAATAAGGAGAAACCAATTCCTTAAGGATTAAGACTTGCTTCCAATCAATGGCCAAAAGAACATAACTTACAAAGTGAAGCCAATTCATTATGGATTAAGTCTTGCTTCCAATAAATGGCCAAAAGAACTTAAAGGACAAGGATAAACCAATTCATCAAGGATAAAGAGTTGCTTCCAATCAATGGCCAAAAGAACTTAAAGAATAATGAGAAACCAATTCCTTAAGGATTAAGACTTGCTTCCAATCAATGGCCAAAAGAACATAACTTACAAAGTGAAGCCAATTCATTATGGATTAAGTCTTGCTTCCAATCAATGGCCAAAAGAACTTAAAGGACAAGGATAAACCAATTAAGAAGGATAAAGACTTGCTTCCAATCAATGGCCAAAAGAACTTAAAGAATAATGAGAAACCAATTCCTTAAGGATTAAGACTTGCTTCCAATCAATGGCCAAAAGAACATAACTTACAAAGTGAAGCCAATTCATTATGGATTAAGTCTTGCTTCCAATAAATGGCCAAAAGAACTTAAAGGACAAGGATAAACCAATTCGTAAAGGATAAAGACTTGCTTGATTGGCCAAAAGAACTTAAAGAATAATGAGAAACCAATTCCTTAAGGATTAAGACTTGCTTCCAATCAATGGCCAAAAGAACATAACTTACAAAGTGAAACCAATTCATTATGGATTAAGTCTTGCTTCCAATTAATGGCCAAAAGAACTTAAAGGACAAGGATAAACCAATTCGTAAAGGATAAAGACTTGCTACCAATCAATGGCCAAAAGAACTTAAAGAATAATGAGAAACCAATTCCTTAAGGATTAAGACTTGCTTCCAATCAATGGCCAAAAGAACATAACTTACAAAGTGAAACCAATTCATTATGGATTAAGTCTTGCTTCCAATCAATGGCCAAAAGAACTTAAAGGACAAGGATAAACCAATTCCTTAAGGATTAAGACTTGCTTCCAATGATTGGCCAAAAGAACTTAAAGAATAATGAGAAACCAATTCCTTAAGGATTAAGACTTGCTTCCAATCAATGGCCAAAAGAACATAACTTACAAAGTGAAACCAATTCATTATGGATTAAGTCTTGCTTCCAATTAATGGCCAAAAGAACTTAAAGGACAAGGATAAACCAATTCGTAAAGGATTAAGACTTGCTTCCAATGATTGGCCAAAAGAACTTAAAGAATAATGAGAAACCAATTCCTTAAGGATTAAGACTTGCTTCCAATCAATGGCCAAAAGAACATAACTTACAAAGTGAAGCCAATTCATTATGGATTAAGTCTTGCTTCCAATAAATGGCCAAAAGAACTTAAAGGACAAGGATAAACCAATTCATCAAGGATAAAGAGTTGCTTCCAATCAATGGCCAAAAGAACTTAAAGGACAAGGATAAACCAATTCGTAAAGGATAAAGACTTGCTTCCAATCAATGGCCAAAAGAACTTAAAGAATAATGAGAAACCAATTCCTTAAGGATTAAGACTTGCTTCCAATCAATGGCCAAAAGAACATAACTTACAAAGTGAAGCCAATTCATTATGGATTAAGTCTTGCTTCCAATCAATGGCCAAAAGAACTTAAAGGACAAGGATAAACCAATTCGTAAAGGATAAAGACTTGCTTCCAATCAATGGCCAAAAGAACTTAAAGAATAATGAGAAACCAATTCCTTAAGGATTAAGACTTGCTTCCAATCAATGGCCAAAAGAACATAACTTACAAAGTGAAGCCAATTCATTATGGATTAAGTCTTGCTTCCAATAAATGGCCAAAAGAACTTAAAGGACAAGGATAAACCAATTCATAAAGGATAAAGACTTGCTTCCAATGATTGGCCAAAAGAACTTAAAGAATAATGAGAAACCAATTCCTTAAGGATTAAGACTTGCTTCCAATCAATGGCCAAAAGAACATAACTTACAAAGTGAAACCAATTCATTATGGATTAAGTCTTGCTTCCAATCAATGGCCAAAAGAACTTAAAGGACAAGGATAAACCAATTCGTAACGGATAAAGACTTGATTCCAATCAATGGCCAAAAGAACTTAAAGAATAATGAGAAACCAATTCCTTAAGGATTAAGACTTGCTTCCAATCAATGGCCAAAAGAACATAACTTACAAAGTGAAGCCAATTCATTATGGATTAAGTCTTGCTTCCAATAAATGGCCAAAAGAACTTAAAGGACAAGGATAAACCAATTCATCAAGGATAAAGAGTTGCTTCCAATCAATGGCCAAAAGAACTTAAAGAATAATGAGAAACCAATTCCTTAAGGATTAAGACTTGCTTCCAATCAATGGCCAAAAGAACATAACTTACAAAGTGAAGCCAATTCATTATGGATTAAGTCTTGCTTCCAATCAATGGCCAAAAGAACTTAAAGGACAAGGATAAACCAATTCGTAAAGGATAAAGACTTGCTTCCAATCAATGGCCAAAAGAACTTAAAGAATAATGAGAAACCAATTCCTTAAGGATTAAGACTTGCTTCCAATCAATGGCCAAAAGAACATAACTTACAAAGTGAAACCAATTCATTATGGATTAAGTCTTGCTTCCAATCAATGGCCAAAAGAACTTAAAGGACAAGGATAAACCAATTCGTAAAGGATAAAGACTCGCTTCCAATGATTGGCCAAAAGAACTTAAAGAATAATGAGAAACCAATTCCTTAAGGATTAAGACTTGCTTCCAATCAATGGCCAAAAGAACATAACTTACAAAGTGAAACCAATTCATTATGGATTAAGTCTTGCTTCCAATTAATGGCCAAAAGAACTTAAAGGACAAGGATAAACCAATTCGTAAAGGATAAAGACTTGCTTCCAATCAATGGCCAAAAGAACTTAAAGAATAATGAGAAACCAATTCCTTAAGGATTAAGACTTGCTTCCAATCAATGGCCAACAGAACATAACTTACAAAGTGAAACCAATTCATTATGGATTAAGTCTTGCTTCCAATCAATGGCCAAAAGAACTTAAAGGACAAGGATAAACCAATTCGTAAAGGATAAAGACTTGCTTCCAATGATTGGCCAAAAGAACTTAAAGAATAATGAGAAACCAATTCCTTAAGGATTAAGACTTGCTTTCAATCAATGGCCAAAAGAACATAACTTACAAAGTGAAGCCAATTCATTATGGATTAAGTCTTGCTTCCAATTAATGGCCAAAAGAACTTAAAGGACAAGGATAAACCAATTCGTAAAGGATAAAGAGTTGCTTCCAATCAATGGCCAAAAGAACTTAAAGAATAATGAGAAACCAATTCCTTAAGGATTAAGACTTGCTTCCAATCAATGGCCAAAAGAACATAACTTACAAAGTGAAGCCAATTCATTATGGATTAAGTCTTGCTTCCAATAAATGGCCAAAAGAACTTAAAGGACAAGGATAAACCAATTCGTAAAGGATAAAGACTTGCTTCCAATCAATGGCCAAAAGAACTTAAAGAATAATGAGAAACCAATTCCTTAAGGATTAAGACTTGCTTCCAATCAATGGCCAAAAGAACATAACTTACAAAGTGAAGCCAATTCATTATGGATTAAGTCTTGCTTCCAATCAATGGCCAAAAGAACTTAAAGGACAAGGATAAACCAATTCGTAAAGGATAAAGACTCGCTTCCAATGATTGGCCAAAAGAACTTAAAGAATAATGAGAAACCAATTCCTTAAGGATTAAGACTTGCTTCCAATCAATGGCCAAAAGAACATAACTTACAAAGTGAAGCCAATTCATTATGGATTAAGTCTTGCTTCCAATAAATGGCCAAAAGAACTTAAAGGACAAGGATAAACCAATTCGTAAAGGATAAAGACTTGGTACCAATCAATGGCCAAAAGAACTTAAAGAATAATGAGAAACCAATTCCTTAAGGATTAAGACTTGCTTCCAATCAATGGCCAAAAGAACATAACTTACAAAGTGAAACCAATTCATTATGGATTAAGTCTTGCTTCCAATCAATGGCCAAAAGAACTTAAAGGACAAGGATAAACCAATTAAGAAGGATAAAGACTCGCTTCCAATGATTGGCCAAAAGAACTTAAAGAATAATGAGAAACCAATTCCTTAAGGATTAAGACTTGCTTCCAATCAATGGCCAAAAGAACATAACTTACAAAGTGAAACCAATTCATTATGGATTAAGTCTTGCTTCCAATTAATGGCCAAAAGAACTTAATGGACAAGGATAAACCCATTCGTAAAGGATAAAGAGTTGCTTCCAATCAATGGCCAAAAGAACTTAAAGAATAATGAGAAACCAATTCCTTAAGGATTAAGACTTGCTTCCAATCAATGGCCAAAAGAACATAACTTACAAAGTGAAACCAATTCATTATGGATTAAGTCTTGCTTCCAATAAATGGCCAAAAGAACTTAAAGGACAAGGATAAACCAATTCATCAAGGATAAAGAGTTGCTTCCAATCAATGGCCAAAAGAACCTGAAGAATAATGAGAAACCAATTCCTTAGGGATTAAAACTTGCTTCCAATCAATGGCCAAAAAAACATAACTTACAAAGTGAAGCCAATTCATTATGGATTAAGTCTTGCTTCCAATCAATGGCGAAAAGAGCTTAATGGACAAGCATAAACCAATTCAGAAGGATAAAGACTTGCTTCCAATCAATGGCCAAAAGAACTTAAAGAATAATGAGAAACCAATTCCTTAAGGATTAAGACTTGCTTCCAATCAATGGCCAAAAGAACATAACTTACAAAGTGAAGCCAATTCATTATGGATTAAGTCTTGCTTCCAATAAATGGCCAAAAGAACTTAAAGGACAAGGATAAACTAATTCGTAAAGGATAAAGACTCGCTTCCAATGATTGGCCAAAAGAACTTAAAGAATAATGAGAAACCAATTCCTTAAGGATTAAGACTTGCTTCCAATCAATGGCCAAAAGAACATAACTTACAAAGTGAAACCAATTCATTATGGATTAAGTCTTGCTTCCAATCATTGGCCAAAAGAACTTAAAGGACAAGGATAAACCAATTCGTAAAGGATAAAGACTCGCTTCCAATGATTGGCCAAAAGAACTTAAAGAATAATGAGAAACCAATTCCTTAAGGATTAAGACTTGCTTCCAATGAATGGCCAAAAGAACATAACTTACAAAGTGAAGCCAATTCATTATGGATTAAGTCTTGCTTCCAATTAATGGAAAAAAGAACTAAAAGGACAAGGATAAACCAATTCGTAAAGGTTAAAGACTTGCTACCAATCAATGGCCAAAAGAACTTAAAGAATAATGAGAAACCAATTGCTTAAGGATTAAGACTTGATTCCAATCAATGGCCAAAAGAACATCACTTACAAAGTGAAACCAATTCATTATGGATTAAGTCTTGCTTCCAATCAATGGCCAAAAGAACTTAAAGGACAAGGATAAACCAATTCGTAAAGGATAAAGACTCGCTTCCAATGATTGGCCAAAAGAACTTAAAGAATAATGAGAAACCAATTCCTTAAGGATTAAGACTTGCTTCCAATCAATGGCCAAAAGAACATAACTTACAAAGTGAAACCAATTCATTATGGATTAAGTCTTGCTTCCAATTAATGGCCAAAAGAACTTAATGGACAAGGATAAACCCATTTGTAAAGGATAAAGAGTTGCTTCCAATCAATGGCAGAAAGAACTTAAAGAATAAGGAGAAACCAATTCCTGAAGGATTAAGACTTGCTTCCAATCAATGGCCAAAAGAACATAACTTACAAAGTGAAGCCAATTCATTATGGATTAAGTCTTGCTTCCAATAAATGGCCAAAAGAACTTAAAGGACAAGGATAAACCAATTCGTAAAGGATAAAGAGTTGCTTCCAATCAATGGCCAAAAGAACTTAAAGAATAATGAGAAACCAATTCCTTAAGGATTAAGACTTGCTTCCAATCAATGGCCAAAAGAACATAACTTACAAAGTGAAGCGAATTCATTATGGATTAAGTCTTACTTCCAATCAATGGCCAAAAGAACTTAAAGGACAAGGATAAACCAATTCGATAAGGATAAAGACTCGCTTCCAATGATTGGCCAAAAGAACTTAAAGAATAATGAGAAACCAATTCCTTAAGGATTAAGACTTGCTTCCAATCAATGGCCAAAAGAACATAACTTACAAAGTGAAGCCAATTCATTATGGATTAAGTCTTGCTTCCAATAAATGGCCAAAAGAACTTAAAGGACAAGGATAAACCAATTCGTAGATAAAGACTTGCTACCAATCAATGGCCAAAAGAACTTAAAGAATAATGAGAAACCAATTCCTTAAGGATTAAGACTTGCTTCCAATCAATGGCCAAAAGAACATAACTTACAAAGTGAAACCAATTCATTATGGATTAAGTCTTGCTTCCAATCAATGGCCAAAAGAACTTAAAGGACAAGGATAAACCAATTCGTAAAGGATAAAGACTCGCTTCCAATGATTGGCCAAAAGAACTTAAAGAATAATGAGAAACCAATTCCTTAAGGATTAAGACTTGCTTCCAATCAATGGCCAAAAGAACATAACTTACAAAGTGAAACCAATTCATTATGGATTAAGTCTTGCTTCCAATTAATGGCCAAAAGAACTTAAAGGACAAGGATAAACCAATTCGTAAAGGATAAAGAGTTGC